>JAQGBX010000242.1:0-41644 GCA_034698745.1 Megaphyllum sjaelandicum | reverse complement strand
CACCTTTTCCGAGTTCAAATTTGCCAAATTTTCCACCTTTTCTTAGTCCAAATTTGCAAAATTTTCCACCTTTTTTGTGTCCAAATTTGCAAAACTGTTCACCTTCTCGGAGTCCAAATTTGCAAAATTTTCCACGTTATCCGAGCTCGAATTTTCAACATTTTTAAACGATTTTCCGAATTTTTCAAAAAAATTTTAAAAAATGTCATTTTTTCACATTTTTGAAATGTGGAAAATTCAGGGAAATTGATAACGAAATTTCTAGGAAACCCTGTTGTAATTTTGAGCAATTATAAATGTGAATTAAAAATCAAATACAGCATTAAAAATGTTTACCTTTAACAGTGTAAAAAAAATCTTAAAAGCATTAAAGTTTAATCTAAAAAAAGTCCTAAAAAAGTCCTAAAATTTAATCTAAAAAGTCCTAAATATTGAATCTTGGAAATCGTTTGCCACCCTGAATTGGTAATTCTGACTGATTTGTCCTTGATCATTTAAATTTATGCCAGCAATGATAATCATTAAATTCTCTAATACATTACAAGCTGTATTGATTGATGTACTAATTGGCTTTATTCCAAAAGATTGGAATTTGAAATATGCCATAGTACTAAAAGACAAGCTAAAATGCAATGAGAGATTACTTCAATTATTGAAGTTTCATGAAATTCTAAGCTTATCATATATTTATTTACCTTTAATAGTTCGTATAGTCTTGTCATGTGTGGCAATGAAATGAAAAATTTAATTGAGACATACTGAGTCTGCAACTTAATTTGCATGTCAATGCTGCTTTAGTGAACTTTGAATTGCTTTCATAATTAGTTGATCATCTCTGACCAGGCAGATTATATAATTGTATACATGTAGATTGCATAATTCTAAGATCGATTTTACATTTGTACTAGTATATGGTTTTAATTTTTTAACACACCTTTTATTGAGAAGCTGTTATAATCAAACAATGAATGCAATCGCGTCATCTGTAAGAATTTGTTGATAAGGATTTCGTTGACAAAATTGCAATTGGATTGATAAATTGTCTTTATTCCCTTCTGATTCAAACACTCATGCAACTTAAGATTGGAGCATGAGAATTGTGACACTTTGTTGAATTCATCCTTATCGTGTTTTTACTGAAAGTTATATTTTTGTCCATAAAGCGTTCTCATGGCGATGGTACATCCAAAAACTGCGTTTCCATGGCCTCTGCAGTTGTGTCATCATCAATGATCCCGATGACAGCGGCCGCTTCCAGTATTGACAACTCCAACAGCTTGTATGCTGCTGCTAGGGGTAAGTGTGCAATACACAGAAAAAAACTTTTTGTAGAATTTTTAGATTTAAAATGCGCGTTTCATGATGCTATCATATGAAGTAGCTATGGCATTTTTCGTCTTTTATATACGTGAAAAGATGTCTTTGTTGGGCATTGGGCATCGGGCATCACTTCTCTCTGTTTAAATTAGTCAAACTTCGTTGTTTGAAGTCTCGACTTCCCATAACCGAGAAAAGGTTACCTTGTGGCATTTTCAGGCGGGGTTATACCTTTGCAAAGTGGTTTTCTGGTATCTGAAAATTTGTGTATAAAACTTTCTTCCATTACATCTTATATTTTGTTTTGGACTTGCCATTTTGTCATCGCATTGTACATGTACATGTACTTCAAGAACTCCAGAAATCACAATGGAACATGGCAATGGGGTTTTTAAATTCAGTTTTCATCCGTTTTCAACATTTTCTGAAAAAAAATCCTTAGAGAAAATCATCAAAAATGAGGCAATAAAGAAGTTTATCCTCAAGAGGGTCATAAGCTCTAGACCAGGGTGGGCAATGACAATGGTGGCTATGGCACACAACCACCCTACCCCATGTTATAAGCATTTTTTAATTACTAATTTTGTATGCAACGCTTGTTACATATCGAAATTTCCAGATGATTCAAAATCCCTTTTCTTATTAAAGGAAAGGCTGTAGATACTGTAACTTTAAAAAAATTGAACATTTTTTTTTGTGGTTTTGGCGAATGGAATGGGATGGGATGGTTGGAAGGTTAGTGTTCCCGCTGTTCAATTATCGAGGTGATTTGTGGCCCACTGAAATTTTTTTTCAAGTAATACATGTACAGTATCTGTTATTAAATGAAATTAAAAAATGAAAGAAAAACTAAAGCAACTTGTGATATTTATCACACAAAAATTTGGTAAGTCAGCAGTATTATAATTCAGTATTTATTTGGGCATTGTTTACGTTAAACATCCCATTGAAATAACATGCAAATCGAAATGCGAATGGACACCGCGTACAGTAGTTGTCAGAATTACTATTTGTACGGTTTGCATCAATTTTACCAGTATTTTGCCAGTTTTTATTTTAAAATTCTTATCTGGTTTTTAGAAATACCGGAATTTGGTGAGTCGGGGCAAAACTACCTAACTAGAAAAAAACTGCCGTCCTTTTTTTTCTATGAATGACATCATATTTTACTTTTCCTCATATTTTATTTTACCTTTATTGATTTTTGCAAAGGTTTTAGTGGCTTTTGAATTTCAAGGTCTTTTATTAATGTAATGTCCAACGATATTTGGCGGCGGCACCCTTTAACTGATGAAGCAATTTGTTTTTTTTGCAAATATTTACGTTTATTAGACAGTTTTATCACCAGATGATAAAAAACACTCTAAATGTCTGCTTCATTTGTAATCCAGACCATGAGTTTGTGACCTTAATGTCGATATATAGATGGCGCATACACACCCGAGGAGATCGCAGTGCTTCATTACAATTTGAAATTTAGTTAAATTGTGCCATAGGGGACTTGAAACTGACTAGTGAGGCAGTCAGGCCTGGCTATCTACTGGGCTAATATATAATAATGTCAAATGTTGTTTTCAGTCTTAACTTGTTACGTCTGGTTTATATTAGTTTCATATTTTCTTTGCTAATTGTACAGTGTATGTGAAAAACAAATTACTAGCCAATGCGCATCATGTTGCCCTCAACGTGTTTCAGTTTCATGTCCAATTTGCACTAGATTCGAAAATCGGCACATACTTTGCATTAGAAATAAGCCGACACGTTTAGGGTAGATCGGTGGCGGATCCTGCTCTTACATGTACAGTATATATAAACATGAAATGAACAATTTCGAATCTGAACAATGAACAACAAAATAACATTGAAATGAACATACTCAAATCTAATTTTATGAGGAAAACAGATTGTGCCCGACCATTATTAGCTAGGCCTACAGTAGCATTTGTACAGTCCTATCAGTTTCTGAGAGTACAAATTCATATCTCTGAATGATACAAAAGTTTTGAAATTCTGAAGTCTAAAGATTGGGGATACCTAAGGTTCAAGAAGCCAAAGCTATTAACAAGTGTACCATTGTAGCAGGTATTAAGATAAAGCAAAACTAAAAGTGTAAGTTTTAACGGAATACCTGAATAATAACTGCGTGACGTCATGGGATGCTCTCTGCTGGGCAACTCTTTGCAAATTAACTGACTGCTGCCGCAGGCGCAAGAGTTTTAGTACACATGTTTACCAGAGGTTAAAAGCATCTGGTCTTTGTACCAGACGTCGAACAGTTGGTCATTTTCACATCAGCGAAGAAACGAGGCTATTTAAATTGGAATAAAGAGCACAGAAATTAAGACTCTGAATCTGCAGTGGCGCAATGTGTTCACTGATGATTTCAGATTCATTTTAAAGATTGATTCTGGTCGGTCACTAACCAGGGATGGTAACCATTCAGTCCCCATAATTAACATCAGGGAAGAGGTACAGGTTCGAGATACTGGATCCTCATGTTAAATATTTCAGAGGCACCTTGTTTCCGATGTTCATATACTTGGACGATAATGCATGTTATCACAGGCACCAGGTGGTGGACGACTTTCACCAAAGCCCATGGAGTGGCCAGCAAGGTTTCCTTATTTGAATTAAATAAAGCATGTTTGAGAAGGTAATTAAATTGTATCCAATCTGTCTCCACCAGGGACCATTTCAGATTTCCAAACCGCTCTTCTTATAATGTGGTTGAAATTGTTGCCCACAGTAGTCTTGGACAATATGAAATTTGATGCATATGAAGTCTTTGCGAGGCTTGCATAGCTGCAAGATGTTACCGCACTCCTTATTAATCATAATTCACCAACTTGCTCTTTAGTTTTATATAGTTCCAACAAAACTTTGCGTTATGTTATTTCTTTCTGAGTTTACATATTTATGACAGCAAATTGTTTTACGCTACTTTTTTTTCTGCTGATGTACTTGCAATATGTTGCTACTCAAGCATAACCAGCTTCATTTGGATTATTGATTTATGAGTTAGTTTAAGTAAATTGATTATGCATAGCTTTTGGACGTAAGCAAAGAACGGAATAAAGTGGGAGCGCTCCATATTGGTAATTTCCTTCGAATTTGACTCATGGAAAAGTTCTTCTGTCGTCTAGTTGTGGAATGGTCTTTGACTAAAGAGAACTACATCTTAATGACACTTTAAGAACAGTGCATAAAATTGACACTTTGTCAGAATTCACGGTCCAAGGACCAAGAATCTGAAAAGAAACCTAATAAATAAGCATTGGGGAAAAAAGGAGTCGCCCTAATGGCATGATGACATCAATGCTGTGACTTGACGCTTCCTTAAGCTCCACTCCGGAACATGTGCATGCCTTGCTTATGACTTTTAATACAAGTAGTTCAAGGGCGAATAATGCTCCATGCCTTTATGTGTGGGAACAAGCAGATGATGATCACATCTAGCAGTTTTAACTAAATAATTATGCTGACTAGCTTTAGGAATGAGCGTGGGTTGAGCAAACAGTGGAGTTAAGACCGAGTACGGCTGTGACCATATGTTTGCACGCTGACATTGCTATGAACAAATGGTGGAGGGATTGAATGTTGTTGGATGAAGATGTTCCGAGTCGTTTTATTCGCTTCTTTTTTAATTTTTGCCTCAATTAAGGCGAGGGTGTGCCATCGTCATCAATGCCAATTTCAGAAAGGGAACATGTTTCTGTTGTTGTAGGCCGACAAGATGCAGCGCTGACAGGCTCAGATCCATCGTTGATCGATGACGATCTTCAAAGGCACAAAGCTGTTCGACAAAATTCCTATTTAGCCGCAGTTAAGGCGCCTTACAAGGGTAGGTTCATCGGTTCACTTCTTATCTTGACGCATGCGTGACGAAACTGGTTGGGATTTAAGTGGGGAAAAAGGTGTGCTTCGACCCGCTTTGGTTTTGATTCATTTACTGTATGACGCCTGGTAATTGACATATGCACGTGAAACATACAATATGCGTCCAGTCAAAGTTGCTGATTTCGTAGTTTGTCATTGTTATTATTTTGATAAATTAAGGGATGAACCACCATCCACCAAGCCATAGTACACCTCTCGTAAACATCTTCAAGGGTTGGCTCTTTGTGCAGACAGTTGACGGACATGGCAATTCAATTCTTTAAGGATGCTCCCTGAATTACTCGTTTGGTATAAGCATGCAAGCAGGACAATTGGTGTGTACAGCGTGTAGGCTGTTTGTAAATGCAGCCTTTAAAAATGCGAAATGACCAATCACTCGACTAGTTTGTAGTGGTGCTGAGCCACTTTTTGAAAATTGGACTCAATGTATTTAAACAGCATGTGCATGGACTTTTTTTTGCACGAGAATGGAATACACACGGTGTAACATTGGCAATGCTGATTTCAATTATTGAAAGAAAAAAAAACGTAAACGAATTCATGTAAAATAATGTCGTCACAACCAAAGATGTCTACTAATATGCATTTGATGCCGATCGATTACAAGCAGAATTTTTGAACAGCAATTTTTACAATGCAAAACCTTTTGCAGATCTTATAAAATTGATTTGCTTTGAAACTTTTCAGGATCCAAATATGGATAAATAGTTAGCTAGTTTTTTTTTTTTTTTTTTTCGAAATTTGCAAATAGCCAATCATCGTCTGCTGGAAGAAGAAGCTAGACTTTTCAGATCTTCTTTTTTACAAAAGATAAATATTTCCATTTCTATATTCTTTTAAAACAAATTGCTACGAACCCTGTCAAAATTCAGGCTGTTGAATGATTTTGGGCGATTATGGCATCAACATTTTTTTTCTTTGTTTTTCTCGTCCAAAATTAAGAACTTAATTCACCCTTTTAAATTTTATTTTTATCTGTTGTAGTAACATTACAGTATACATGTAATTGAGGTTAATTGGCCCAGAGGGAAATAAGAAAGCCATTTCAAACATATTGGAATTAATGTGTAAGCTGGACTGAAATCACTCAGGATTTGTTTACAAACAAACATGTTGAGCTCAAGCACCACCTATATAGAAATGGTCCAATTAACCAAAAAAACTACACATATTCACAGGAAATATACATTAATTTTTAATAGGTCCGTCGTTTAAATCGATGAGTATCAACATAAATCCGAATTAAAATCCAGGCAAGAATCCCATGACCCATGTTTCACTCAAAAACGGCTCAAGGCCCAATGCCTTGCTTACCTTGCCCTCACGCTGTCCGAATTGTGAAGCGTTTGCATTTTACGATTCAGTTTTAATTTAATTTTAGAACGTGTTCCTCTAGTATTTATACCAGATATACTGTAGGTTCTGAAATCCCCTATGAAGTGGGTGTTTTACTGCCTGAGATTTACCATGATGTAAAAGAAACTGGATGATTTTAATGGATGCTGTACTTTGATCTAAGAGTAATGTGGGCGATTCAATAGATACATTGTTCCAGTTTGAACTTGTAATTAGTTCTGATTGGTTTTTAAGATTAGAGTAAGGAAAGCATATTCTTGTCACCCCCTATAGCTGTTGACTTTCAATGCCACGATGCTTGCCGGTTTGAGTCATCGTCTGCTGGAAGAAGAAGCTAGACTTTTCAGATCTTCTTTTTTACAAAAGATAAATATTTCCATTTCTATATTCTTTTACCAATAAACAAAAATAGAGCGTAAAGATAGCATAAAACGAGACATTTATCAAAATCATGAAGTATCTAACCATTTTTTTTTTTATAAAAATGTTGTAAGAATTAATAGTCGATACTTTATTGCAATTGTGATGTTTATTTTAGTTGATAATTTGGGTTTGATGCACAAATCCGAATCCCATCATCCAAAAGCTCTTACCTCTCCCATATCAGAAAGACGATTTTGGATTCTTAATCTCAATTCTTATCATTCTTAATTTATCCATCATTTGTTCTTTCGGATCATGCGTTTTCTTACTTCATTCTGAACCCAGATTCAGTGGTGTTGCCATTTTCCTAATATGAAAAGACTGTTTGCTTCTCTTCCCAATACTCCAGATCACCAGATCAGAAAACTTCGACAAACTACCACATCACTTCTTTGTTATTGTTTTTTAGCGCCTTTATTTTTCATTTTTTTGTGTGAAAATGTGACGTCTGCACGCTTTTTATTTGCATGTTCGATGTTGTAATTGTTGTTCCGGTGATATTTACCCATAGACCACGATGCGCCGATGCCTAGTGCCCCAATGTCCTGCATCAACACTAACGCAAACACCTGCTTTGCATCCACATCCAATCATCACATCCAGCACCATCATAACCGTCCCCTAGTTCCTACGTCACTTCCTCTCGGCCATCCGTTTCCTGTCCATGAGGGTAGCATGTCTGCTCCAGCGACGCCTTCGGGAGGAATCCGAGATGATGACGAGCCACGCTTTAATGGTAGCCTGTATGGAGTAACGGCGTCGTTACAATCCATGTCCAGCACACTGAATGGCTCCATCGTCTTCGATTGCATGTCGGCACCCATGCTATCCTCCTCCAGAAGTAGCATGTTTTCAGGTTAGCTTTTCAATTTCATTTTTTTTTTATTTTTTTATTTTATTGTTTTACCCTGCCTGTGAATGTCTTATCATTAATCACGATCTGGAAAGACCAGATGTAATTCATCATTTATGTCAGTTTCTTGTATTTATCTCTCCCCTGCCACTTGGCATTGTCAAGCTGACAGTATGGAATGGTCAAAGTGGTATGGTATCGAGTTGAATTGAATTTTATAGCGAAGCAGATTGTGTATCCGTGTAAAAATTAAAAAAACTTCTGCTGATGTCCTGCAAGAAGCAGCCCTTTATTGCTTACCACTATTTGAGGTGTTTAAGAAACCAGAAACCGGACATATGTTACTCAAATGAACTTATCTGTTGTGATGACCAACTGAAACCTATTTTCACTGTCTAAACATTACACTGTACGTCAATTTTACTCTAGTGCACTTCACTACTCGTGAAGTTTTGCCAATGTACCTTATAAAGTGACCAGATAACAGATGAGTCACCTTACATCCTGCTTTAACCTCAGTGGTTCTCGAATAATTCAACCAATCATGTTATTCGTATCGAAAAAAATCACTGAAAACGTGATCATAAGAAGCAAAAGGCATTTAAAACAAGGAAAACTTGATAATTTTTCCTTAAAAAACCAAATGTGTTATAAGGCAATAAATATACTGTATGTATTGCACATGTACATGATGATTCTGCACTTTTCTGGTTTTGTAGTTATTTTACTACATGCATTACAGTCTACATTTACAAGTAGCCTACAACGTACATGTTCATTTTAATTTAATTCAGGCATTCTTTGTATAGTGACCACCTGTGTACAGTTATCAATGTTGCATTTTTTTGGTGGTCACTCTTAACAGGTTTTACTGTAATACCCAAAGGGGTGATCTCTAGAAATTTCCTTATAGAATTCTGTTTAAAACTACGCTCAGATTAATAAATAAATTGACTTCACAAGTCTTAATCCTTCTGATCGCAGAATTAAGTGATATGTTTTTCTGACAATGTCCCAAAGGGGTGATCTCTAGAAATTTCCTTATAGAATTCTGTTTAAAACTACGCTCAGATTAATTAATAAATTGACTTCACAAGTCTTAATCCTTCTGATCGCAGAATTAAGTGATATGTTTTTCTGACAATGTTCCACTGCCCTTGCTTTTGGTTTTTTTACCAACCAGATGGCTTTGAGCCAAACAAATTATGCTCATAGTAAGCGGAGGATTGTAGATTATTTTGTTTAAAAAAAATATGGCAAGAGAACATTAACAGCAGTTCTCATCACGCAAAAGTTGTAGCAAATATGGGTCAAATCAAAGTCGCATAATTATTTTACGGAGCATATTTGGTGTTAATGTTCTTGAAGATAACAAATGAAAAGCATATAATAATAATAATAATATGACAGTCTTTGTATATGTAACAAACTTGCAATGAAACCGTGTGTTTGTTCAATTTTTGTAAAACTATTAGTTTCTATCACATTGCGTCATAGTTCACACATGTTAAATACTATGAAGTAATTTACACGTGTGAACTATGACGCAATGTGATAGAAAGTAATTGTTTTACAAAAATTGAAATACTCTGGAACGCATTCGCAACATACTTCGTACTCAGTTTACTGCTATGTACGATTCTTTAATTGACAAGGAATGCAATTTTGAATACAGCACTCATAAAACTCACGTTTTTCTTATCAACGGGAGATTTTTACGGCATTTTAATACCACCAGTATTTGTTTACCGGTGCGATATGCCGTAACATTCTCTCAGATAGGGGGTCAAAACTTTATGGTATTTTTAATAACTCTGACCCCAATCAAGTTCTGGAAGCGAAGTGCCAGGCCGAGTGCAAATGCACATGCATGTATGTGTTCCTTGGCCTAGAAATTAGAATCAAACCAGGAACACTTTCAGCATGGCCTGCAGTGAGCATCAAGTCATTATCAACCAGCCCAATTTAATGTTTTCTCGATCCTTAATCCGCTTAAGCTCTTGTTGGCCTACCGTAATCTCCACTCGTGACTTACCTCGTGCTCAAGCAAGCGACGCTTACTAGAGACACGGCCAGTGACTCGTTTGTCAAGCTACAGGTGGTGGAAAACTGATGCATCCTACCCACGAGGACCCGACAAACATTCGTTTCTGTTCGACACACCACTTCTAAACCCGCTCACCCTCACTCGTAAAACTGCTCTTAACCCATATCTACCCAAATGGGATTTCTGCATTTTCGGAAACCCGCTGCTCCAGAGCACAGCCTTGCAACCACCTTTACAACGGTGGGACTTTCTCAGTGGACTTTTTTTTTCTGAATTTTTTGGCTGAATTTCCTTCCCAGTTTATCTAATATTCAATTGCCCGATAGCTTTACTCTTGACACGGTTTCACGGCTGGTTTCCCACTGATATCTTCTTCGTGTTCCCCCCAACACCTATTGGTCAGACACGACCATAATGTTGATATATGTGACTGTTATGGTTCCACTTTTTTCCTTTGCCGTTTGCACCGTTTCCAGAAATTTTGAGCAGTTTTTGTCCAAATTCGACGGTTCGGCATCACGGGGCATTTCGGTTGCTCCGCACAACCTTCGGAGGACGGGACACGTGCATGGATAATGGAGCTCTGATGCGAATTTCCTAGCTCTTGGAATATCCTTGCTGTTTCATTTCACTGATGAACTGCTGGTTTAAAAGTTGTTACCCATCGTGGCCTCCCAGTGCTCATTTTCTCACAACTCGTTCAGTACGTGCTTTATGAGCTATAGAGCTCACTGATGGCTTTTAATGAGCAGCTCTCAGCATGCTTCTTTTAGTAGTGGCCTGCTCTCTTGTGACTCAGAAGTATTTTTAGATGTTATATCGGCGCTTCCGGTTTAAATATGCTTTCTGGGATAGTTTGGAAATACAAATGATCATTTGAACGATGATGTTACTGTGAGACAATGAGATGGCGAGACAGTTGGATGTTGTCAACAGCTGAGGAGGGTTTGAATCCAGGATATTGGTAGAGTAGAAACTGAGCGCAGCTTTAATGGCTTATGTAAATGTAGGCCTATTTATTAAAAACATCCTAAAATTTACTTAGTAAATGTTTCATCTTTTTTAATTACCATAGGTTCGTTTTACTTTACAAATCGTTCTGGAAAAGTTCCAACCATTCGCATAATTGCGAAAAAAATTGCTTTTTTTATTTCTTTTAAAATTGTCATCAATAAATTTTGCAAAATATTGAACTTTGTTCTGTTTCGATTTTGCAAAATCGTTTATAACATTGGCATATGTCCATTTTGACAATTTCATTGGTCAGAGAAATTTCACTATCCTTCCATTAAGTGAAAATATACTTGTTTTGTTTCGTCTGGGTACAAAAATTTTGAAATAACTGTAGGCCTACTTATTTTAAAATCGCCAATTCTGAGATAACCTGACTTTTTTTTCCCTGTAGTCCCCTTAAAAACTTTTGACATGGAAGTTATTTCCTTAATCGAGCAATGTTTTGAGTCAAATTGCAACTTCCTTGAGACAGGTCATAAATGTCATACTTGTGTGACCACGGGCATCGTGATACCGATCTTTCTATGTCAGTTTTATGAAACAATCTTGTGTTTTTAAACTCGTTTTTTTTTAATGGGGCCATTTCTCACAAGCAAATTTTTTCAAGTAGACGTCGCTTTTTCCTGACAAAATAATTTCTTTTACAACAAATAACGTTTCAGAATTGTTTTAATTAAAAATCGTTGAAGATTTCGCAGACTTGTGCAGTGCTAGAAAACGCATTCCAATGAAACGAGAATTGGGAAATGTGACAGCTAGGGTAATTCTTCCAGAAACTGTTAGTCTGATTTTTATAAACTTCTATGTCCGCTTTAGAGAAGTGAAGTTGATTGATTACCCTTACTGTTCGATGTCCTCTTTTGTAAATTAGCCTTGTCCCTCCGTGTCTTCCTTAAAGCTCTCCAGTTCTGGTCTGTTTGACCTCTATTATTCATCTGTCTATGGCTTAAGGCAACTGGAGGCATTTCACAAATAATGTTAGTTGTTTATTTGGTCAACCATTGTAATAAACATCCACTATCTTTGCATCCATTTTCCGTCATTTTAAATAGTTTAATGGTTGCTTACACAATCGTCAGATTGAAAATCTATGATGATTTTACCTCTTAAGTTATTGTTAGATCCGACTGAGTATTCTAAATGGTGAACCACTAAAATGAATCAGCAAGTGTATTGTTGATATGTAAACATGTATTATAAACATTTGCTATTTGAAATCTTGTTTTTGTCATCGAAACTGTTGAATAAATGCTCAAGATATCGTCAGATTAAAAATAAAAATTGATTTAATCGATTTAAACAAGCATTTTAGATGGTTCCTGATAGTACATTTGGCGATTCATCATTTATAACATTCAACCGAGAATAGTCTAACAATTTATTTGTTTGCAACTGAAGTTTTTGACATTGACTCTCTTAAAGTTGTGGACATAATCTCACGAGATCTTCTTTGGTCTTTTCAACTCTGTTTTCCAAAATGCATGTTGCGCTTTGCTTCACATTAGTTTATCCTACTCTGACTATTTATTAGATTTTTTACTGTAAATGCATAGTTATGTGTGTGGAAAATATCCCAGACTTTGAAACCCAAACCAAGGATTTTGCAAGACCATAAAAATATCCAGTTCTGTTTTCTCCTGATTTTCTCATTTTTCCGAGAAAAATGTGCATAAATAACATTTATTTAAATCAACCGAACCCGCAACTGGAATTTGGCACGGGTAATAAACATACGAAATGAATTTATTGTGAGGCCCTTATACAGTATGAGCTTTGCGGTTTTGCCTCGCGACGTTATTTTGAATTTAAATTTCAACCCTCGAAATATAAAAACCATAATAGTGAATTAATTTAGCTCTAAAGGAGGTTGGGCGCGTGGGTTTGACCTTTTTTATAAAATACTGTGTCGGTAGTAAAAGCAATTTATTGAAATATTCAATTTCATTTAGTTAGTGCCATAAGTATGCTTAGTATTTATTTAATGACTTCGCTTTTAATTCAAAATTGCCTCGGTTTTCAGGGTTTTCCCAGACTTGAAAACTTGCAAAAGTCAGGGAAATTCACCATATGAACACCATATTGTTGTCACAATCCATAATTAAAGCTTCTACGTGATTTGCTCTGTGTCCATTTGCGAACTTTTTGCAAAAAAAAAAAAATCCCAATACAAATTTGCAAAATTCTCATCAATTTCATCGGACAAATCTGTGACATTTTCAACAGTTTCCGAGGACAAATTTACAAAATTTTTAGCAGTTTCTGAGGACAAATTGTCGACATTTACAAACTTTTCGTAATGTGATTTTGCAAGATTTAAAATTTTCTCGTATTATAAATTTGCAAGATCATCAAATTTTTCGTAATATAGTTGGCTTAGAGGTTAGCTTTCTCGTTTTACATTCAGTAGACCCAGGTTCAATTCCTGGGTCGGCTATCCTCGATTGTGGTTTTTCATGGTTTCCAACAATTCTTCCGGGCGAATGCTGAGATGGTTCCTATATTAAATCGGCATGACCGTCTTCCAATCCCATCCCATCCTTCTCGTTAAAGTCCCAAATACGGGAAATATGACTAAATTGTAATTTTGGGGTCTGATTTAATTTGTATAATGATCATCCTGCCAAATGGTACTATGTCCTGGCTGCAGAGGAAAAGAACTGAATATTTATTTGCAAGAGTATAAAACTTTTCGTAATATTTATTTGCACGATTTCCAACCTTTTACATCACAAATTTGCAAAATTATCAACTGTTTTAGAGTGCAGATCTGTAAAATGTTCCACAGATTCCGAGGACAAATTTTTCAAAATTCTCAACCTTTCCAAAGTATAAATTTACAATTTTTTACATTTTCCGAATACGAATTTTGTCATGCTAATTTTGTAAAAAATTATATGCTATGGTAGTTTTGAAATTCTTTTAAAATTGTCGTCAATAATTTTTTCAAAATATTGAATATTGTCCTGTTTCGATTTTGCAAAATCGTTTTTAACATTGGCACATGTCCATTTTGACATTTTCATTGGTCAGAGAAATTTGTTTAAAAACCTGGAAGAGTCAGGGAAGTTAAACATGAAATTTCTGGGGGGAACCCAGTTTTTTGTCGAATGTATTACAGCTGCGATATTTAGGGCAGCCAGTTTGTTTTAAGATGATTTTACGAAGGATAAATCTTTGAAAAAATCATGAGGCTATAAGGTGGGGACATTGGGTTATTGGAGTAATATTTTGTAAATACGAGGTCATTTTATTCGAAATTTCCCGAAATGATAAATATCTCATCTAGTACGTGCAAGTAAGCTCGATGCTATATATTTTTTATTAATTTGAACACCTGTTTGCCTGGTTTACGACATTTTCTTGCCAATACTACACGTTTGTGCTCATTGAAAAGTGTTTTGCTCGCATTTATATGGTAAACTGCCAGATTGCAATTAGTGAGTAAGATGAGTAGGTACCTGCAAAGACATTGACCTTTTTACACACATTTGGGCGTGGACAAGTACTGGCTTTTCTGTGCTTTTCCACACCAATAACACAGTAACACCAGGTCAATAACGAAAGATATTCTCAATTGTTATTCATGTGATACAACTCCAACTTCTCTGGGAAAGAAAATGTAGTAAATGCATTGTAATTTTATTGCTTGACTGTCAGAAATTCAATAAATGCAGCAATTTATCTCCTTTTTTATGCCTTGAAGCAGTTCTCAAGACTCGTAGGATACAGTCTTGAAATTAAAGCCATGGAAATCAGGCCATCTATAGTAAAGCACTTCCTTTGACCTGTAAATAAACATTGACATGATGAGCTGGGATTTACTTGAAAATACCTTCCTGAGTGGCATTTATGCAAAATTGCGTAAACATCCAAAAATATGTCCCATATCTTGAGTAACTTGCGTTTCAATTAGTTGAAACAAAATTATACCTGCATAGTATCAAAGTAGTATACAAGTATGGGGACATATACAAGTACATGTACATGTATAGAAGATAGTTGCTCATATTGTTAAAAATTTAAATTTACTCATACTTCCAAACTAGGTCATCAAAGTACACTCATAAGATCGTTTTTATTCACATGTCATGTTCTTAGAGATTGAACATGATATTTGAATCCATGAAAGATATGAATTCAAGGCACGCAATTCGTTTTAAGTTATTACGAGACGTACGTAAATATATGAGAACTCGAAAAAGTAATTCGTCTGAACCAAACATTTGTAATACTGTCGAACCTTGTTAAGACGAATCACAAGAGACGTGAACATTTTTTTTCGTGTAAACCATAGTTTGCATATCAGAATTCAGACGTATGGGTAAGAGCACAGTGAAGCTTGTTCTAGACTTTGGGTGCGTTAACGTTGAACTTGTTACCAGTATAGCTTGAAAACCAGTGTCGCTTTAAGTGGCATTGCAGACACTTACCACTATAAGCGACATTTTTGAAAACCATGCAGTGTCGCTTAGTGGTAGTGTCTGCAATACCACTAAGCGACACTGGGTCAAGCGACTGCAGTGGTAACATTTAAGTTCCACGTTTTCCGAATACATACACATTTTTTTTAAAACTTTTTTAAATTTTTCTATGTTACTTTTCTAAACTGTCATTAGTCTATTTTGCATAATACCGGTATATAAATTTTTCACATTATCAGTGGTCAGTTAAATTTTTTTTAAATTAACCTGGAAAAGTCAGGAAAGTTGAAAATGTAATTTATGCAACCCTAGTACCGATGGGACAGTGCATGTTTACCGTGTCGTGGAAGTGTCATGAAATACCGGAATTTTGTTGTGCACCCTATTTGAGTTAATTCAGCCCTTTCTGGCAGACAGTGTACCAAGTTTCATTTCTAGATCATGGTTAAAGCTCTCGATTTCCTGCTTATTGGTAAACCTACGCTTTTATCCCAGCTGGCCGGCAGTGCATGCTATCGAACTGTGCACGTACGGTTACGCTCGATTAATTATTCCGAACTTTTAATCGTTAATCGTGTCCCAGACTGTGTCAGAAAACAAAACATTGTCAGCGCGCAAGGTTGAGGAAAAAGGTTAGCACTGTTTGCGCTGAGGACAAACGAGATTAAAAAAAGGATTTCACTTTTCACTTTCGATTGAAATTTCCTTTTTTTTATTTATTTTTCTTTCCTTCCACCCCATGTTCAAACATTCTTGTGGGTGTCTTGGTTATTGGCTGTTTGATCGGATTCAACTCGGGCAAGTCAGGTTGTTTCGTTACACGACTTTATGCATGTATACGTGCGCTATTTTTAATTCGAAGTTAAAAAGCTGCGATTCTCTAGGTCAGTTTTCAATCCTGCGAGGCTTTTATTTATGGGCATTGGGGAAGAAAATGTCAAAGAATGTTGGGGAATGAATCGGCATAGATCACAGCTGACGTCACACGCTCCCTAAACAATGCACAGAAGATATAGTGTATTTTTTCTGGGGTTGTTTCTAAAAATTAAGTTATTTCCAGTGTATGGGTGTGTTCACGTTGAACTTGTTTGCAAGCGACTGGTAACAAGTTCAACGTGAACGCACCCTATAGCTCACGTTTTGGTCGC
The DNA here is from genome assembly GCA_034698745.1 of Megaphyllum sjaelandicum. Taxonomy (NCBI): domain Eukaryota; kingdom Metazoa; phylum Arthropoda; class Diplopoda; order Julida; family Julidae; genus Megaphyllum; species Megaphyllum sjaelandicum. The sequence continues at coordinate 25,168 of JAQGBX010000242.1, read as the reverse complement.
TTCCTCAGGATGCATTGTTGTGGTCATTATAGTCATCACTGAGTTTGTTCTGTTTGCTTTCATTTCAGCAGAATTTAGATCTGTTTTAGGGGATTTTTACATTTTATAGAAAGAATTTTTTCGTTCCAGCTGTATGGAAAAAAGAAAATTGGAAGGTTCTGAATTATTTATACGAGCTGGGCCGGAAAAAAATAATGGAAGAAATGGCAGTCATATTTTGTACAATGTTTATCACAATTCTAAAAGTACGTTTGTACCTTAAATACATGTCAGATTATGGTCGCTGCTGCTGTCTTCGCTTTTTAATCAAGAATATGCAATGCAAGCTGAAAGGTGTTTTTAGTTTCCATGCATTGACTGGACATTTTTGAACGATCATTTTAGTTATTAAATTAGATATTTCCGATATTTTTTTCCTTAGATATGGAAATGTAGCTAGAATTGTGAATTTCATATTTTTAATTTGCTCACGCATTGGTTTTAAATTAATTTCCTTATATGTATATTGAGCATCAGGTATGCTTTTTGAAAGTAAAATAAACTTTTCAATTAATTTTAGATTCTATCCTCGATTGTTGTTTTTCATGGTTTCCCACAATTCCTCCAGGCAACTGCTGCAGGTAGTTCCTATACTAAATCGGTCATGACCGTCTTCCCATCCCATCCCATCCTCCTCGTTAATGCCCCAAATACGGGAAATTTCATAAATTGTGATGTTGGGGTCCATCATGACCAGACTATTAGTCTAACTTAATTTGTATATTGATCCCCTCTACCAAATGGTACCATGTACTGACTGCACGGTAAAGAATTGGATTGAATTTAAAACTAACGTATGATCGAGTAATTTGAAAATGTTAAATTCACAATTGCTTCTCATTTTCGTTCATTATTTACATAAACAAATCGCCAATTTTGCTTGTATAATTTTCATTTCATTTCGGAAATGTGAAACTTTTGCGATTTTTATGAATCTATACTATCAAAATAATTGAAACGTGAATCAGTTTTATTGTTTGGAATACTATCTGGAGACTTTTTTACAGTTATTTCGAGCATCATTGTTTAGTTTAGAATCTCCCCAGGACAAATAGCGTAAAGGAAAGTTAGGGAGGACACCATTGGAATAGACAATTGCTAAAATCCTCCCCTTCAAGCACTATAGCGCAAGATTTTTCGAGATAGGGAAAATCACCATTTTCCATGGGAGTGTACGGTCAAATACTCGCCACAACAAAGCCTTCTCATAAATTTTAATTTTTCGTCTAAATAAATAAGCATGCAGTTATAACCTAATTTTGTCAACGTTCTGTTTTACTGTTTCGAATGTCTGACAACAACAACACGAAACAAGAATAGCCGTGGAATAATTTACCTTAAATTTTACATTCTTCAGAATTTGAAATTCCCAAATCCTTTGGTCGCAAGTACGTTTATGACGATGTCAGTATAGGATTGGCGATGAATTATGAGCCTCAAAAGGCATGCCATTTATGTTGAAAAGGAAAATTTGTTCACATTTTTTGGAAGAACCTGCAAAATAAAAATTTGTAACAAGGTCCAAATTTTGACATGAACGCTAGAAGGACAGAGGATTTCGACAGTCGTGGGACAATTGAAATAATTTTCCAGTGAAATTTCTCAGTGGGGATCAGTGAAAGTATCCCGTGATGTTTGTTACCTGTATTGCATTGTATACTAATATGCGAAATTTACACAACATTATTTTGTGCATTTAAAGAAGGAATTGATCTTTATCGATACTTCTCATTCCTCCAAATTGTTTCCAAAGTGTACTTATTATAATAACAATATTAATATAAAGGTCCGAAATTTTGATCCTGCAGTGCAGTATTTAAAGTATTAGATTAGAATGAATGTTTAAAATTCAGCTATACAAATTTTAAATCATTCAAAAAAACATTCAAAGACAGTAAACAATAAACACTTTTTTTTAGACACAATGAAATCCGCAGTATCTCCAGCGCCTGAAATTTATTGGTTAAATTCTAAAGCTTCCCAAAATTAGTACCAATTATAGGCTTTTACATATTTGATACTTTCACTCAATTGTTATTGTGCAATTGACATTGACTTTTTTATGGGCCACTTATTTTAAAGAGTTTGAAATTGGTGGCTAACACAGCAGTTTGCGATGAACCGGTGAAATTAAAAAAAACGCTTCTTTAAACCACAAAATGGTTCAAGTTCTCCAGGATTTATTCGAAAAGTTTCGGGCAACTGATCAATTTTTTTCTGCCTTCTCCCTTGCAGGATCTCATTCGACTGGAACGACGCCATCTTCTACCTCCACTGCCCACCACGCTGGAACCCCAGTTGCAGGAGTGAACTTAAGAAGAAAAGCCATATATGGTGAGTACGATTTCCGGTCCTCTTTTCATTAGGCCGTTTAGATACGAAAAAAACTTCAAACAAGGCCATCGGACGATTGAACTTGCAAATGTGCACCATTAGTACGGCTGTGATTAGTTGCAAACTCGACAAATTTGCTCGTGTTGATGGTGGCGATTGGAGGGCTGTTTGCTCGGCAGCTACCGATTTCAACGCCAATAATTCCAAATTACCCAGATAGCTGACCAATTTGCATTTTACTAATTTGCATCTTCGATATACAGGCACGTAGCACCAGTGCGCCCATTAGTTTTTGGGAGGCCACTCGTTGACCTGAATTCATCCCCGTGTGAATTATCCACGGCTCTTGGGGAATTTGGCAGGTGACTCGACATTGTCACAATGTCCTCTCGGAAACAAGCAATTTATGCGTGTAAAGTGTCAATGAGCAGTTTAAAGATCTGATCTCTGGTAACTTTTATACGGAGTCGTTTGCATTTTAAATGCCATGTATTTTTCAGGATTCAATGCTTTCATTTGCTCTGGGGAAACTCAAACAGTCATTTAAATGCTGTTTGAGTTTCTTTTAGGAAGATCCCACCCTGGCATGATGAGCTTGATACCGGGTTGACAGCTCTGTCTTACTTTGAAGCACATTAATGTCGCTGTTATGTTGCGCCTTAATTAAGAGGGTTGGAGCAGGACACAGGTGCGGTCATTTTTGGCCAAATTTGTTTATTATGATCAGCCAAAATGGCTGCTTCCTTCCTTGTAGGTGCTTGGAAAAATGGGTGAGCGAATGCAGTTTCATCTCTTTGACCTGACTCATAAACGTGGTGAGGATTTCTATAGCGTTTCTTCTGCAACTGTCCAGAGTTGTCCAAAAGAACGCGTGCAGGTTTCCAAAAACGATTATACTTAAATTAACCGAGTAAGGTGGCTTAGCTAGAGGTTGGGATTCTCGTCTTACATTTGGTAGACCCAGGTTCGATTCCCGGATCGGCTAACCTCGAATGTGGTTTTTCATGGTTTCCCACAATTCGTCCAGGCGAATTCTGAGATAGTTCCTATATTGAACCGGCCTTAATTGACCGACCCTCCTCGTTAAAGTTCCAAATACGGGAAGCATAACTAAATTGTGATGTTGGGGGCCATCATGACCAGACTGTTTTATAATCTGCCTTAATTTTTATAATGATTCCCCCCCCCTCAGCCAAATGGTACTATATATTTTCTGACCTCAGGACCTGTAAAGGATTGAATTGAAGTTTTAATCAGCAAAAGTGCATCCGAGGTGATGTAATATCGAATAATGACGAGATGATCTCCCCACATCTTTGCAACCTTGTTCACTTGCTAAATTTGTATAGTGAAATATTGAACTCATGAATTCCAGAGTGAATTACAACATGTCCTTTCATTTTAAAAAAAATAAGATTTTTTACTATCCACAAATTGAGCTCAATAGGACATGAGAAAAACTACTACTTTTGAGAGAAAAAATATCGATATGAGGATTACACTTAGCAAAACCAACTTTCCAAATTGGCTATTTGGGGTTAATCTTCCCCTTAAGGGGAGGCTGAAGTAAATTCAACATTTTCAACAAGTTTCAGACAACTAAAGCGTGGGCTTTTATTTAATTCCCTGAAAACATTGCTGTTCTCACAGAAGGAAAAAAAACAAAACTGATAGTTTTGGTCCCTTGACTTTTTTCTGCACAAAGTTGAAACCTTAAAACAACCAAACAGCTATAATCTAGATAAAAGATAATGAAATGACGCGCCTGAAGTTTTGTGGCTTAAAATTTTCTTGTTTTAAAAATTCCGGTAGATCGACTTTAAAAGTTGTTACACGATCTTGGAAATTTGATTTCGCCATTTTACGAAATTATACTACTGTATAAAATGCCTTTGAGTAGATAAACATCACTCCATTATAATAATTATTGCTCATCAAATTGCTGATGGACCAGCAGTTGATGGCTTTTGATTTAAAGCTTCACGACGGGCTCATGATATGCAAATGCTTGAAAATTGCAAAAGTTGTTTGGAGGAAAAATTCATGTTCGTCATGTTGTCAGATAACACACGGTTGTGGGTGGAAGTTTGCTGTCAAATCATTTATTGAAGTTAATTGCAGAAATAGGGCATTGGAATGGTGTGGGATGGAATGAAAGTTCAATTCTGGTTTATTAATGGAAAGCCGCCCCCACACGTCACGATTTCAGACGTATGATATTTGTCACGTGTTTGGCCACACTGTCTCCACGATAATTGGGATCAGACAGGCGAGTAAACTTCGAGGCGCTGAAATAAATTTGCTTTATTGGTGACAGCTTAATCTGGGCTTAGCTCACAGCCTAAAGGTGGTAAAAGTAATACTGTTTAAATCAATTCTTGAAGTTATGATATGCCAAATTCATGGAGGAATTGACAGTTTTGTGTGCTTCCAGACGCCAAAGTTTGGATAAGAGTAACGCTTCGTTCAACTCGCGCTTTTACACGTAAATCCTAATTTGTAAATAACATGATATTACTATGCAGTTCACACCATTGATTTATTCAATTTTCTGTCAGATTTATGACTTGGAATTAGATTTTTCGAAAATAATCGGTAAAATTTAATCACGTCACATGAACTCTTAAATCAACATTTTTATTCTAAGCTTTGCATGTGATTTTTTGGACAAAATCAGTGTATTTCAACAGATATCTCGTTTTTTATAAAATTTATATTGTTACTCCCTTTTTCATACAAATATAATCTACGTTTTAAAACAATAATACCTGAAAAATAACCATTCATCCAACAAAAATCCTGCTTACGATCCCTAACCATTTCTTTAAAAAATTAAGTCAATTTATATGTACAACTTTTTTTTTAAACTCTACAAATCAATATTAATGTTAACATCAGTGTTATCAATCATCAATGCATCAATGAAATGCTTTTCCATGAGCTGAATTTCGGTGGCTAAGTTATTGGCATTGCATTGATTTATGTCACATATTAGTTCACTTATAGTGGTCATACATGAAGTCGCGCTGTGCTACTTTATAGATAAACATGATAATACCGATCTGATAATAATCAGATCAGCTTATCGGCATTAATTGGCAAAATATCCTAATTTTTTAAGTAGCCTTGATCGAAATCGGTTGCAATGTGCTGTAGATGCTCAAATTTGGGCATGCTTAATAATAGGGTTTGTCAAAGAGTGACTAAATTTTTTTTCTGAAATTGCTTTAAAGGCGGCCATTTTGTACATTCCAACAGGGTTCCTCCAGACCTAGATAACCTGGAAAAGTCAGGGAACTTGAAGAGGTCTGTAAAAGTCAGGAAGACGTCAATGAAGAATGACTTATTTTGAAAAAGTCAGGGAAATTCATCGTAGTCGAGTACAAATTTGCAAAATTTTCACGTTTTCCGAGGTCAAATTTTCAAACAAAAATTTCAAGGAAATGTTTTGTAAATTTTAATATTTTTTTATGTTTATTTTCAAAATTGTCATTAATAAATTTTGCAAAATATTTTCCTGTGTCGATTTTGCAAAATATGTCCATTTTTGACATTATTATTGGTCAGGGAAATTTACATGTATTTCAAAACCTGGAAAAGTCAGAGAAGCTGAAAATGAAATTTCTGGGGGATCCCGGCTGCTCAATTTATGTACTGTATATATTTTTTATAGGAAAAATACATAGGACATAAATATACAGGAAATATAAGTACACATATCCGAAATTTAGCAAGTCATGAAAATATTTTTCTATAAATATCTCACGAGCCGCTATATTTAATCGTCGATTAAATGGTGAAACCAAATTTATGGAAAATCGCCGGTGCATAACCACGTGTTCTTGTCGTTAATTTGGTAACCGGGTATAGTGAACTCTCGATTTGCGTGATAAAAGAATACTAATTGGCGTTTTTGTTTGCTTTACAAATACAGTAATTATACAGTTCCGATTGTAACGAAGTAGATCGAGTCATTAGCTCACCTAAATTAATTAACGTGTACTTGTCTGAAAGATGCCCACCTACACCTCTTTCCATTCTGTAAAACTGCTAATGTAACCTTAGTTAGGCAAATTTCTTATCTGTTTTCTCGAGCAGTTCGAGTAAATAAATCGTGAACCACTCATAAACTAAAAACGATTGAAATCGGATTGAATCATCACAAATGATTCATATCTGACCTGGCGTTCGGCGAGGAAATTGTCTGGGTGCACTAAACTGAAGTGGGATTGAGTCGGGAACCAATGAAATCCTTTCGGGTCAAGGAATCCAGTTTATTTTTTTTCGGCTTATTTAATTTATATCCCTGTCTTAGCTTTGTTGGAAAATCTTTTCAATGATCTGAAATGTAGGTGGTGCGCTCGTGGTCCGGGCCTGGTCACCATCTCTCTGAAGTACTGGCTCGTGGACAATGGAGCCGGAACTTTTTGAATATTGGCTGGTGAGATCAATGCACCCCAGGGGCCAAGAAAGCATTTGGATTTATTAAAAGTATATCGCTGTGACCTTCCTGCTGGTGTAATATCTTTCTCGGTTTCTTCGGGCTGGTCTTGATTGTTTGTCTGACTTATGTGGGTGGTGCCTTCATTGTCACCAGAGAGCCAGAAACCTTTAATCCTTATCCTCCTTGAGGCTTTGAGGAAACGTTTTTGAAATGCTGCGTGAACTGATGTCTTCTGCGGTGTTTCAGACTTGGAAACTAAAGGTTCACGCATGTTTTTGTAAGTTTGTGCTACATGTGTGGGGAAAGCTAGCGTAGAATTTTGTTTCCGAAATAAATCTGGAGACTAAAATGGTGTATAGCACACATACATGAATGCCTTTACAAAATGCAGGATAGAAATAAGAAACATGTACTAGACTACTCTTTATAGATTGTCCAGCAATGCCACTTCATTACCAATATCCACCAAGAATTGCACAAGCAGCTTACATCCTTAACAGCCTTATTTGCATGATGCTACGCATTTGAGTTTTAAATTTATTAAAATTAATCAACCGGACGCTGCAAATTTAGTCTTCTGACACAGCGCGATTGTAAGCTCATTGTAAGCTACCGACATACAAAGTAATTTCTTCAGGAAGTTTTTTAACACTTGCCTATAAAGGCATCAATTTTCTCTCTTATACTGTATAATTAATAAGTTACAACCTATTATAAAAGAATTTATTTTGTAAGCCTACAAATTATTTAAAAATGATTACTAGTCATGGGCATTGTAGGAATGGCAGTTTGAAAGATCCCTCTGAGGCAGTACTGCTCTGTGGCATAATTTTCAAGTTTTTATTTCTTGGCACGCCATCAGTATTTTTAATGATGGCTAATGATCAGTATTCAGGGTACCCCTAGACCTGGAAAAGTCAGGGAAGAATGGCTTATTTGGAATTATAGTCAGGGAAAATCAACCTTATCATGTTGTCACGATCCAAAATTACATGTAATGCCTCTATGTGGTTTGCTAAAAGCCCATTTGCAATCTTTTTAAAAAATTTTCAGTACAAATTTGCAACAGTTTTCCGAGGACAAATTTGTAAAGTTTTCCGAGTACAAAATTTCCCACGTTCTTCAAAGACAAATTTGCAAAATTTTCTATACGTGTTCCGAGGAAAAATATGCAAAATTTGCAGCAGCTTCTGAGAGAAAATTTGCAAAATTTTCCACGTTATCCAAGATGTCATGCTGCTTCCATGGGTAGCGAATTGCTCAAGCAGCTAAACTGCACAAAATCCAGAGATGGCCGGGCACCAATTAAGTTTTTTAAAAAACGCTTAGTAATTCCTATAGCTGTTTAGTGTTTCTTCTATAGCTTAAATTTGACTGTTATGAAAATTGTGCAATCTTTTGTAAAGGTCGCTCACCTTAAATTTCTGGCGGCCAGTAGAAACGTTTGTAGTGAAAGCGCCCTGAAAGTACAACAGTTTCTAGAATACATTTCTTTTCAAAAGTCTGAGATTGCCAGTGTTATCTTTTCCGTATGTTGAAGTAATTACTAACCAGGTTTGTAGAGAAGTCGAGGTATCCATGTTCCGTTATTAATGGGGAATATAATTATATTTTCAGATGTTCCTCTTGATACATAACAACTTATTGTTGGCTATTATAGGTTATTGTACGTTTTTGCGATCTGATAAAAAATTAATGGCCCCAGTTCATTAATTTGGATAAGATAAGGGGGGGGGTTGATAAAGTTTAATTTCCGTAATGTTATAACTAAAAACGTTAATACCCTCTTCTTATCCCCGGATTGACAGTGCACAATTGTCGATTTAAATTGTTGGTACTTTGACAGCAATACTTGTCACAGTCACAAAAAAAAATCAATATCAAGAGCAATAAAGTTCAGAATAACAAACTGAATGACAAAAAGGCAGCAATTACAGTAATTAAGGTAATTCAAATCTGTTAATTCTGAGCTTTCTGTGAGAACGGTAAAGGTATATAGTTATGGGAGTGGGGGGAAAGTTGGGGTATAAACACATTTTATTAAATCTTCAGCCACATTTAAGTCCGTACTGGAGGAACTTTGTTTATGTTGCTGTTGCTTGTTCCTTCAGCTTCTTCCTGTATGAAACAGAAACAAAAAGTTTCCTGTTTCCATTAAGCGACCATACTAAGATCAAAGGAACTTTAATACACGAGTAAACATTTCTGTTTCTGTGATATACACGAATCACGTTCTGTCCATACATTATATGGCATTTTTGTTTTGTTTGATCGGAAAACAGACTTACATATATGTCTCAACTTGTAGTTGTACGTAAGAGTGGTAAGCGCCAGCTGCAATATAAGCATTCAATTTATTCTTACCTTATTTGCATAAGTTTGTTTTCAGCAACAACTGGCAACAATTAGCAACAAATTAAAGTTCCTCTATATTTCCTTCAGTTTAGACGTATAGCGTCTGATTATGGGAATTTGTCAATTTAATGCATGTCATTTGGATGTAATTATTATGCACTTACATGAACATCTAGAAAATAACAACTTTGACGAAATTCGTAAATTGCATTTAAATTATCCTTGAAATACCAAGGCATTTCTCAGAAATATTCAGGTTGATCCACGCCCGGGTTTTGTCACAGTTGTCTCTAAAACTGTTGACAAACCTAAGTCAAGATGATGTCACCTATAGTGAATGATACATTATCGTACTTCACAATTGCAACTCGAACGCAAGACTCACCATAATTTTGTGGCGAGCCTTGTGTTCGATAGGAGCAAGGAAACAACTACTTTGACAAATTTCAAACGATACATTTTGAAGTATTTCTAAGTACTTCAAATACTTTTTAGAAAACTGAATTTTATATAAAATTTCCATTTTTTTGTGGAAGTTATCGTGCAGGGGTTTTAGAAAGAATTAGATTCGTCATCATTGTTTGCTCTAAAAGTTATGGCGAATCGATCGATGTCAAAATCCTGCAACATCTAGGATAAATTCCGTGCAACTGTCACAAGTATGCTAGACTTTTGTAGTTATTGACATTGTTTCCAGAAACAACTGGCAAACAATTAGCAACAGAAAGTTCCTCTTGTTTTTTCCAACTACGTTCATACTGAAGGAAACATAGAGGAACTTTTTGATGCTAATTGCTGCCACTTGTTGAAATAATTTTTGTGCATAAATTGATTACATGCATTGTGGCTTGAGTTTCTTACATTAATTTGCTTCTAGAAACTACTGTCGAACAATTATCGGCAACAGAAAGTTCCTGTTTCTTCCATGTACGTCGTCTATGTACATGTACACTGTATACTGAAGGAAACATATGGGTTTGGATAAATTGTTTTACATAATTGTTTGCATAAATTGACTACAAATATTGTTAGGCCTACTTGGAATGTTTTCATTGGATTGTTTCCAGGAACCAACTGGTAACAATTAGCAACATAAAGCTTCCTTCTGTTAAATTCCTCCAGTGTGGACTTAGCTTTAAAATGAAAGTACAAGATAACCTTAACATTGTTCGTAAATTTTGTTTAAAAAAACCCCTGACAGTTATTATTTCTGCCATACGCTGCTTCTAAAGTTATCAACGGCCATTTTTGTGAATGGAGAGATGCCACCCTTGAGCGTCACTGGCTGGCATCTTCCGCGCCTTAATTGCGATTAAGTGACCGGTTTGGCTAACGAGCGGATAATCCATTAATCCGCAGCCACCGCCCAGTGAATCGGGAACATCCCCGTGGCACGAGAGTACTTGTTTTTTTTTATATTATTCCTCGTTGTCTGTGCCAGCCACGATGCACCCACCTGTTTCTGGTTCAGTTTGCGCGTGTTGAAGAGGCAGGCCACGATGACGCTGTTGTTGCTCGCGCCTTCTCGTGCGTTGCCGTGCCTCACCGTTTCCTATTTCTCACCCCCAGAGGAAGACGACGAGGAGAACAGAGCCGTCAGGAGGGTTTCCTACCTCAAAGCCACCTCAGGGGAATGCGTCAAAGGCAGCAACGAACTCGACGCTGCAGCCGAGGAACACACGCCGCATAGGCAGCACTTCGAAGCCAACAAAAGGTAGGAAGAACTTATAAGCAACCTTTCCTGGTTTTCACTTGTCCAAAATATACTTTGTTCAATCATCTTCCCCATTGACGATGGGAAGTTTAGGAAGTTTGTCCATCAAAACAGCATTGCAGGCATTACCTACAGTGCTGTTTTGATGGACATTGTCGTTTTGAAGAAGGATTTTAACATCAAGATTTACTTAACGTATACGAGGGAATTTTTAACAGTCTGAGTGATCAAGGTGCTTGAACTGTCACAGATACAGTGCAGATATTAGACCTTTTTGTACATTTTAAAGGTTTCCCATAACTACAACAAAGGTACTGTCACCACTCGTAGTAACTTTGTTGGTGCGATGAGAAACTTCACATTTTCAAATGTGTTACATGATTTCCATGATTCCAACAAAATGGAGTATTTGTGATATTTCAAACACTTTTTTTTTGCAATTTTTTCGTAGATGAATAAATTCATCTGTTGTGTTTTTAGAAAGGTGGAAATTATCCCAATTATTTTTAGCAATATTACGAGCTATGAAGACAAACACTCTGTTCTATCTTCTAAGATAGTTTCTTAAAACTGCCTTAATATTTTAAATAAACTTTGAATCCCGAATTGATGGCGTGAAAATCAGACGCTATATGGTTTTATGATAATATCACAGAAACTATAACTGGATGTTTTAAAAATCAACATAAGAATTTGGATTCTTGACATGTTTATATTGTTTAAATAAACGGGAGAATTTAAAACGTTCTTAAAACAACACAAGAGCAGACGAATTCTAGCGATGGGTAAATAAATCTTGGATTTTTATGCTCTTTCTTGCATATAATAGAAATGTATCCGTCAAATGATATCTTTGCGGGTATCCTAGCGTTTGTTGTAACGAAACTGTCACTAAATATGCAGCTTCCTTATAATAAAAAACTGATTGCAAATTGATAAAAAGTGATCATAAACGGGTGTTCGTATAAAATGCGCAATCAAACTGTTTGCAAACTGGTTTGATTTGTAAGAAATATCAGTATTTATAGCAATGCCATTTTGTAATGCTTTTTGTTTGAGAATCCCTACTGACACCCTGTTAGAACGAACAGAAATATTTATAGATACTAAAACATAATTTTTCATGAATCATTGATACGACTTTTTATGTCAGGGTCCACAAAGCTAACAATTCGTAGCAATTAATGTCACTTAATCGTGTTTTAATCCTAATGTCGTAGAAAGGCTTCTACTTTTCAACTATAAGATTGAAAAAGTATCGCATTTCACCGTTTATTTTTAAGAAAGTGTGGAGATAGAACCAATACACATGGATTATTGCACATTACCTTTTTAAAATTAACCGAAGAATGTTTCACCCTTGAATCCTAGACGAAGAACAGATAAGTTTTCTGCGTTTGTGAAAAAAAGCTGTGCACATGGAAGTGTTATTTATATCATGGGTTGCATTCTGAATTTCACGTTGCGGATGCAGGGTTTATCACCCTCTTAGGAGATGTTCATAACGAAATATTGAATTTTTACAATATCAGGTTTCTGCCGTTGGGGAACTGTTTTTTTTTTTGTTTTTTTTTCGTATAATGTTAAATTCCTCCGTTATGTTTGAAAATCAAGTAAACAGGCAAAGGAATCGAAAATTAAACGCAATTAATTTTGCAGAATCTAGATTCAAAAATAAACCGGAGAATTTCAAATATTACAGGAATTTCAGTTCCTTTACGAATGAATCACAGGTTTATGAAAATAAACAAGAGTGGGTGCATTGACGTTACCTACTCGTGCCGTCATAATCATTGATCACGTTGAGCTATTGAGTATGAGTAGGATGCTACATGAGGATTATTCACCATGGAGGAACATTGCAGATTTGTTGAGAAACATTGTGGTTTGACTGGTCTTTTCAATGCATGCTTGTTTTTATTGCATTCACATATTTTCTGGGAGTTTACTGCAATTTGAATTCGCCCAAGAAAATTATACGAGCTAGGTTCTTTCATATTAATAGTTTGAGCAATTGTTAAAATGCATGAACTGCATGGTGAGGAGGTTTTCTTTTTCTGGTTCCTAAACAATTCAATATGCGTGCCATATAAGTGGTCAACTCGAGTTTTATATTCTAACCTAAAAGGAACCGATAAAACTTTAGTTTAATTCAAGCACAACTCTAAAGATGAGTTGTGCTTGAATTTACAAGCAGTCAAGCTGCTTACACGGAATTGATGATAACATTTAAGTTAAAGAGCTTTCATGAGACCAATCCTCACTCTCATGTACGTATTGATTGGTCATATTCAAATATGAATATTAAAAGAAAATCTAGAGAAGATAAAAGGGAAAATTTAAGCTCATTTGCAGTACTTTTATAAGTTGAAAACGAACTCAGAATCATTTCAGTCTCATGAGATTATTTGATATTGGCTTCATTTCAAAACAGTTTTTGTTTTGCGTCATTGACAACCCATGTTTGAGAGCAACAAATCGTCTTAATTTTATTTCTACATTTGATGATCAAGTTTTATTGCTTCATAAATCGACACGTGTTTTTAACCCCTATAGAACACCCAAGATATTTTTCAAATGTTAATAATCAACACGCGTCTGAACACACCCGGTTTTTGGAACAATATGGTAAAATTATGACATGATCAATTGTATTATCACATTTAAAATACAATATTATGAAATATAAAAGTAAAAATGCTTCTTATATTTTTGAAACATTTTATTTTTATCGAACATAAAAATTGGACATGAAACACCAAGATGGGTCGTCAGAGACCCCTATATAGTCACTGTCCTGTTTTGCGAACTTGATTAACCTGTTAGACCCTAAGTTTTGGCAGTTTTTTACAACTAATTTCTACATTTCTTTTGGAGTGTTCATATTGCAAGTAAGTTTCATGCATATTTGTAGCGCTTTTCTATATATTTTAATTGCAATGTTATATGTTTCAAAACTTTAAAAAAAAATCCTGAAGAAACAGAATTTAGTAAAAAAAAAATGACTGCCAATTGTATTTAAACATCAGAAATATCATACTTAACTAGGTAAATAAATTTCAGACAGACAAAAAAAAATTGGCAATAGATGTATGGTTTTTTTTGTTTTTTGTTTTTTTAAAGAAACTAGTATAGGATCTTTCGAGTCCCTTGTTGGGTGTTCTAGGGTTAAACATGCATTTTGTATACTGGATGTTAACAAAGAATTGCAGCATTACGCTGTAACCCAAATAGACACTGCACATAAAGTACATGCACTTTAGTTTGCTTTTGAAAATGGAAAGATTTCGCATCAACCATGTTGCATTACCTTTTTAGGAGCAATTTGTAGTCGAACATATAGCTTTAATCATATTCAGGTAATTTATTAACCGTGCTTGGTAAGCTATTACCGTCTTCAGAAGCTGTTATACAAGTATTACTCACTACATTCCCCAAACTTAAAAGCACGAAGAGCACTGCAATTTGGGAGAAATTTTGGTATTCAGGTCTTGATCTTGCCTAAATCGTTTACCTTTTAAAAGGCTAACCTTTTTTGCTTCGATATCGTAAAGTTCAACTTGGCCCTATTTCTGAAACCAATGAACCATTTTTCACTGCGTCTTTCCTGATGGGCAGTTGAGATATCCAGGGCCGAGACAACGACACGTGGGCTGTGCCATAACTTCCTTCCGCACTCATATATTAAATGTCAATTATTATTTATTCCCTTCCAACCATATACGTGTAAGTTCTTTTTCTTCTTTGCTCAGGAAAGTTGTCTCATGGGCCAAGGCACAGATAAGTCCCAGATTTTATGTAAAGCGTTTGACGGACATTTTATGTTAATGAAACCGGTGGTTATCTGTCTTTTTTCACGTTATATATGCGACGTCCTCAAACTGGTCCACGCTCAACTCTAGCTGGACACTCTTGACTTTTTTTTTCACCTTTGGGGTGTGTGAAATAGAGGGTGAAATTGGCGATAAGACTCGACGTGAGGCGCTGGTAAGGTGCAGATTTTTTTGTGAAGCTTTTAAAAGGAAAGCAAACGACAATATAAAGCATTTCTTACAACAGGACTGTTGGACATTGTCCAGAAGCTAGAAAAGTGACCCAGCCCACAAAAACAGTGAAACGTAAAGGGTATAGCAACAAAGAACATTCCTGGAAAATTGGATAACACGTTTTCCCCAGCAGTGTACGTGGCTTTTAACAGAAGTCTTAGTGCCTATTCTATTTCGTTTGGTAAACTGGCAGATGTCGTTGGTGTTTTTGGTTAAGTCACGTTACGTCAGGGAATTAGGACTCACAGTGAAACCTGTTAAGAGTGACCACCAAATAAAAATGCTTTGTTGGTCACTATACAAAGAATGCCTGAATTAAAATAACGAACATTTACATTGCACTTATACATGTAGACTGTAATACACCTGGTAAAAAACCGCAAAACCAAAAAAGTACAGAATCATCATGTCCAAAGGTTAAAGCAATATGTAACGTGAATCATCTGTTATCTGGTCACTTTTTAAGGTACATTGACAATGGAAAAATTGCAAAAAAGACAACACACACTGGTCAATGTACACAATAGACAGGTGGTCACTGGTCATTATACAGAATTTTTATGAAGGAAATGTACACTAGAAAAAACAATAAACTAAAAAGTGGTCAACATAAACAGTTGGTCACTATTCAAAGGTGGTCACTTTTACAGGTTTTACTGTATTTTGAAAAAAAAATCAGGAAAATTCAATGTATTAAGGTTGTCACAACGTGGTTATCTTAGGGTCCATTTGCAAAATTTTAAAAAAAGCAATTCGTTTCTAATTTTCAACAGTTTTCGAAGACAAACTTACAACATTTTCCACGTTTTCCGAACACAAATTTGTAACAATTTTCAACAGTTTCCGAGGAGATATTGGCAAATTTTTAAACAGATTCTGAGGACTAATTGTAAGAATTCTCATCCTTTGCCTAGTGCAAACTTTCAAAATTTTTTGAATACGAATTTTTTAAAGTTTTCAAGTTGAATATAAAATTTCCAGGGGAACCCTGTTAAAATATATTTCAAGTGCCAATATCAAGTCCAGTTATAAGTTTGTTACTTCATGGTGCGGCATCCGGAATGTACTACAGCTGACTTCCCTGTCCTGAAAATCTGCAAAGTCATATTTTCCTTCGAATATGAAATGACGTGTGTAATTCCATAGCATTCCAACTATAAAACGATTATTTCGGTAAAGTTAGACTGTCATGGCTTACAAATATTAAAGTTCCTGTATGCAAAATTTACAAGTATTTTTAAACATTGTTTTCTATTTCTTGTCAATAACCTCACTAGGTCATTCTTATTAAGGAACACTTGCTAAACGGTGTTTTAAAACCCATTTCAATCATAAATTTGATTTATGAGGTCCTCGAGGTGTGAATATCACTCGCGTTATCGCCATTCTCAAGCATTGCTGATTTCTGTAAACTAGTTATCCAGTTATGGCCTTAAGTTATCCGCATGCATTTGAGCATGCTGATAGATTTTGATAATTAAAAACACCCCTCGAAAGTGGCTGCAGGAATATTATTTATGCGCAGAACTTGTTACTGCAAACTTACATTTCCTGATAAGCGTTGCCGGACAAACAATAACCTTATTAATCTGGCAATTAAGGCGAATTTGAAGGCGGGGGCTTGTAAGGAAGTTAACAAATATGTGTTCAATAGATTTTTTTAAGTAATTAACGCCACCTATTTTATACTTTCTACGTGTAAAGGTGTTCAAAAACAGCCATATTTGTTAGCCAGTTAAGTGGTTCTTGACGTCAAAATGCGAATGTAATTTAGTATTTGAAAAATGAAATGCCTAATTAAAGTTATCTACTTAGAAAATCTAATCTTTTGTACATGTGCATGGAACCATCGCGAAAATCTGGTTCCTAATTCAGTTGTGAAACTTTGAAATGTTTAGTGGTTGGAAATCGTGATTCTGAAAGGTTTGAGGTTTGAACAATTTGGACAATTGTTCATACGGAAAATTTTTTCTTGAAAGGGAACCCCTTTTATTTCGAACTCTCACGTGTGGTTTTAATATAAAATTAAATAGTTTGGACACGTTTTATAAATAATTAAGGGAAAAAATTCGGAATATAGAATTTCACAATTTCAAATTCGATCCTTACGGGTAAAATGTAAATTGATTACAAACGGCAATTTAATTTCAAATAGTACTATCTTATGATCAAAATCATTCAAAAATCATTTACTTAAAACGAATCTTCAAAAAAATCATCTTAAAAAGTGGACCACCCTGACATCATCACGTGAACACATTGTTTAGAAGTTGAATTCACTATCTTGATTCGAAACTTTATTGAATTGTTTTTTGGTAGCGATTGATGACTATACCCGGGTATCTTCTAAGTCAGTTATAATTCTAAGTTTTTGAATGGTTAGTCTTGTCTTACTTCAAAATGTATCAGTGCTGGCACGTGTTTTGCATACCTGGTTCCAGGTTTTGGAATTTTTATTCCATTCTCCAGTCAAAATGGGGTCGAATTGTTCCAAACTTGAAAGTGTTTACATGCCAACTAAATGCCGCAGCAAACAATGACTTAAAACCTTTGGTATATTGTTTGGCTAAGACTGTGCTACGGGACACCATCTTGAATTTAAGATAGCGTTGAACCTGATACCAAAAAATTCTAAGAATCTGGAATTTACTCATTAAAGAATTGATCATTGCTCGTGAATATAATCTTCTACTCAAATACATTCATTGATTTTTGATTTTTTAAAAGAAGTAAACATACATTTTATTTTAGGGCTAATTAAAAAAAACTGAGTGGAGCGGCGTTCCATATTACATGCCATTATGTTGCATAACATTACCACGTTTACTTATTTTTTAAAATATAAACTGCAGAATGGAACATTTTGGTGAACATGTAAAAGAAACCAATTCACTGCATCTCTGCTTTTGTTTTTAAACAATAATAACAACGAAAAGATGCGAAATGACACATCTACCTAAAGGAAAAAATCGTTTCCATTTATAAGTATTATTCATTTTAGGAGTTACCTTTGAAACTTCCGGCATCACGGGCATAGTGTTTAGCACCGTGGCACTGGCCCATGGCTCGTGTTATCTTCAGAACCCTTCCTCTAAATACTGCAGGGTCAAGTTGGTTCATAATTTTACAATTTCCAAATAAATTTCCCTGGTGTGGCGTGGCGCACTCCTCCTTGCTCAGCCCAATTTCAAGCATGCTTTGTTTTTTCCATAACAGGTGTCAATTGATATTTTATACCCATGGGCATTTAAATATGCATGAGGCTGATTTGCATGATTATTTAATTTATTTTCTGGAAGACGTTGGCGTGATGCGAATGCGCCGTTGGAGGCGCACTTTCCGCTCCGAGGGAGCTAACTGTTGAAGTATCAGGTCAAAGACCAAGCTGTCAAAGGGTTAAGGAAGTACCTGAGTTTTGGCAGACTGGGCAGAACAAATGCGGCTGCGAACAGCGGGTCTACTTATTTTTTTTATTTATATCCGGGGTACCCCCACATCTTATTTTTCTTTTCTTTTTTCTTTTCTTGCCAACTTCATCAGCCCGCACCAATTTTCCTGGCTTTTACCAAATTGCTGGCGTGCGTGAGTTTTTTGGCCAAGGAGGAGGAGGATCTGGTTAAAATTCAAATTGAAAAGTGAATTTTCGTGCCCTCTTTTTTTTGTTCTTTCTTTATTCGTTATTATCGTTGTTGTTGCGAGCAACCCATCTATAACATTCTATATTTACGATCGTACGATTCTAGCCCGAAATTTCTGGTTTGTTGCCCGAAATGTTTGGCTGCGAGGATTGCAACCTCTATCTATTATCTTCCAGTGACTTGGCAGAAGCTTTTGTTCGTCCGGTGTACCTTGAATTTTGGGTCTTGCAGCAGGGAATGTTTTGTTGGATTATTGTTTCGATCCGGAGATGAGTTCCATTGAAATTGTTGCTGTTGCTGGGGACACGCCTTTGTCTCCAACAGGTTTAAAAAAAACCACTCCGATGTTACTCGGGGTGTCCGTAAAATGCGGATCAGTGGAAAGTATCATGAAATGTGGGTGTTCCAGGACATCAGCAGCTTATGCCACTCGGTGTGAACTTGCGTGGTTCACAAAGACTATGCAAATAAATTCCCTCTGATACACTCCTCTTGATTTACCCCGGATATTTGCCCCTAGCAGCGCAGCATTTAGCAAGTAACGTTGTGCTTTATTTGAAAATGAAATGGTATTTTGGATGAAAAAAATGCTGTTATTGATCAGAAATCGGGATGGCATCCAAATACAGTAAAACCTGTTAAGTGGTCACTATGCAAAGAATGCCTGAATTAAATTAAAGAACATCTACACTGCACTTATACATGTAGACTGTAATACATGATCACAAAACCAAAAAAGTACAGTATCAACATGTCCAAGGGTTAAAGCAAAATATAACGTGACTCATCTGTTATCTGGTCACTTTTTAAGGTACATTAGCAATGTAAAAATTGCAAAAAAGACAACACACACTGATCACTAAACACAATAGACAGATGGTCACTATACAGAGAATTTTTATGAAGGAAATGTACACTAGATAAAACAATTCAATAAAAAGTGGTCAACATAAACAAGTGGTCACCATTCAAAGAAAGTCCCTTTTCCAGGTTTTACTGTATTTAAATCTTCTATAAAGTATCTTTAAAAATATTTCCTCATCACTTAAAATGTGTATAATAATTGCATATCTCTAAATACAGAGCATTATGGTGAAGATCAGATAAAAAGATCACTCATTTGTAAATCATTCAGTTGTGCTGTGTTTTTCTACACATACTATACTGTATTAAGGTACATGTACTGTATATTCGTCCTTAAAATTATCAACAAAAATGCAGAAAACTAATTATGAGAAAATTCTTAACTTAAACTACCATTAATTTAATTGTAGCTCAGTTTTAAAGGCTTTCAGTTTGCGAGATGATGCCAAGTAAACGGCATGACATATAATGAGCATTTAATTGGCGCAACCTAAATAGAGCAACCTTAACGTCTATTAATATTTCAAAAATTATTTTCACCAGGCAAATATTTCATGACAGGCGGTTTGCTTCCACAATTTTAATTTCAATTAATTGGTGAGTTCCAATTTCACCTTTGATAAATTTTTACATTTGACGACAAATTGTCAAGCTGCTCATGGGAAAGTGTTTACGAAATGCAACGTAAATATCGTTTAAATTCAAAGGGATTAGACATACAAATTTATGTCGGTAAAAATTTTAACTGAATGCACAGAGGGATTGATTTATGCATTCGAAGATTTGTGTTTTTTGGAATGAGCACATTGCCAAGGATTGAAAGTAGTTGAAAAATCAGTCGAAATTAGTCTAATCCAATTAATCTTCGTGGGTGCAGCTGGTATTTTTCCTGTCTTTTGGGAAATTATTTTTAAGATTGCGTGAGAGAACAGATTTTGGTTATCTTCGAGCGTCTTGTTAGGATCCAGTTTTGACGAATGCAAGAAAAAAAAGTTGAAAATTGTCACGAAATGGGAAATGTTGCAATTCCTAATTCGGCTCTATAGGTTTTTAGGAGCAGTTAAATTATGAAATGATCATCTGTTGACACAAACAGCATGTAGCTTTTTATAGTTTCTCTTAGACTAAATATCTCGAAGCGATAATCGATCAACTCAACAGCTTGACATCATGCAACAATTACGATTAAAAAACTAGTAAGCTCATCGTAAAAAAAAGGAAAGGCTTTCAGATAGCAAATTGCAAAAACGTAGAGTGACAGTTTTTATAGATAAAATTTTGTCATTAAAATTTGGATAACTTTTCAAGTTTCTGAGTAGAGAAACTACTATTTGAAATCTTTGTTGTTGACAACTTCCTAGAACTCGTCATAGTAGATGCTTTATCTGAAAGAACAGTGATTTTCTTCAAAGGATCTTACAGGATGGAAAATCAAAGACCTTTACAGTAAACCCTGGAAAAGTGTCCACCTTTTAATGGTGACCACCTGCTTATGTTGACCACTTTTAAGAGTATTGTTTTTTTCTAGTATACATTTCTTTTATAAAAAGTCTCTGTATAGTGACCATGACCATCTGTCTATTGTGTACATTGATCAGTGTGTATTGTCTTTTTTACAATTTTTACATTGCTAATATATAGTAAAACCTGTTAAGAATGACTCCAAAAAAATGCTATGTTGGTCTCTGTACACAGGTGGTCACTATACAAAGAATGCCAGAATTAAATTTAAATAATGAACATGCACACTGCACTTATGCATGTAGATTGTAATGCACTTAGTAAAAAAACCACAAAACCAAAAAAGTACAGAATCATTATGTCCAATGGTTAAAGCAAGATGTGACGTGACTCATCTGTTATCTGGTCACTTTTTAAGGTACATTGGCAATGTAAAAATTGCGAGTAAGACAACACACACTGGTCACTATACAGAGAATTTTTATGAGGGAAATGTGCACTAGAAAAAACAATACACTAAAAAATGGTCAACATAAACAGGTGGTCACTTTTCCAGTTTTACTGCACCTTGAAAAAGTGACCATATAACAGATGAGTCACGTTACATGATGATTCTGTTCTGTTTTGTGGTTTTTTACTACATGTACAATAGTCTGCATGTATAAGTGCAGTGTACATGTTCATTATTTTAATTTAATTCAGGCATTCTTTGTATATATAGTGACAAAAGTAGCATTTTTTGGTGGTCACTCTTAACAGGTTTTACCTTATTTAAAAAAATAAAATCATCACAATGGCGGATTATACAGAAAAACTAATTCGCAAACGTGCATGTCTAGGTCGGGTTTTAATTTGCAAAAAAAACGTGCTCGCTCAGGCTTTTTGCTATTTATTTCGAAAAACGGAGCAACTGTAGCGAAACGTTTTTGCCATTGAGAATTGAACCGCTTTATTTTAAGGTCATGGTTAGTTCGAACACTTGTCAAATAACGTGTAAGTGTCCAGATTTATGAATGTGGAAATGTAAAGCTCGTAATTCTAAAAGCACGAGCTGCGAATTAATGATAAAAACAATTTAGGATGATTTATTCAGCGAATGAAAGTGCCGGGACGTGTTTGCAAAACCTTGTAGCTCCACTGGTTAAGTAGGAAACATTTTATTGTCAACAAATTTTATACCTAAATTTGCAGAAACCGCTTGACCACTCGTGATTAATACCATCATTGAAACCGACGCAGTAAAGCAAATCCAATTAACTTATTTTGCGAAATATCACCATTCACGGATATATTGCCAAAAACCTATTTTGTATTGCAAAACTTAGAACTTGATATCATTGCTCCCTTTATATTTACATGATACATGTATATAGTTTATCAAGAAAGTGTTTTTAAATAAATTAAAATTCCTAGAAAATAATATTTACATATAAGATGAAATTGATGTGTATTTTTCAGAAACGAATCACTGCAAATTATCCGCATTTCAAGTATTTAAGTACTACAGTATCGACACTTCCGCACTTTTTTATTTCGAGAATTTGAACTCAAATGCTTCATCTCAATTTCTTACATGCTTTTCAGTTTCAGCTATTCAGTTTTTAAGTAAGATTGCAATGTTGCCCTTATCATCAGACTTCACACGATTTCGGGCTACTTGCTGACTTTATTAGAATTACAAAATGATCCAAGTGGATAAGAAACACAAACATGCCGCTAAGTTATTTTCATTTATATGTGGCTTTATGCGTATCTGTGCGGGTTACCCAGCCAGTGGATTAATGTTTTCGAAAACCACAATCGTTCCTTCATTGAAGGTGTTTTCCATAAAAGAGGCATAAAATAAACTTAACATTTAACGTCGATCTAAAACCTGGTTTGACACCCGTTGATAACATGCTAGAAATAATCCGCACTCATATAATACACGAACATAGTGCATTTGAGGTTGAATACTTCACCCAAGAATGCAAAGGGATAATAAGCTCATTTCTAATGCCAGCCTGGTCAAAGGCTAAAAAACGATTCGATGTAAAAAAGAGATAGTTTGCAACTGCACGGAATTTGTCCATTAGATACGGACACACAAGAATTTTAAATACATGTACACTTTAATAGCGAGCTGATTATTTTGAGGCATGTCATGGTCACTTTGTTGGTATATAATTTCAATACCAAATAAAGATAACAAATACAGCAGCAGCACGGATTGGTTGGCATGCAGAACCACTATTTTTAAATAAAGTGTATTTCATGTACATGTACATATACATGTAGATGATTGAGGTGAGTAGTCTAAGATGTCTTTTTTTAAAACAGTGTGAAAGTTAAAAAAAAACAGACCAAAATATTACAACTTTTTCAATAAACTATAGCCAACCGAAAAAAAAGTATTTTTTGTAGTAAAAATAAAGCAACATTGGTTTTTTAGTTTCTGAATACAGTATAAAATATCTTTTCATTTCCTGCAAAAGGACTGATAATGCAAATACACTTTAATAGCGAGCTGATTATTTTGAGACATATCATGGTCACTTTGTTGGTAGAATTTCAATACCAAATAAAGATAACAAATACAGCAACACGAATTGGTTGGCAGAACCACTATTTTTAATAAAGTGTATTTTATATACATGTACATAGGTGCCTGATTGAAATGAGTGGTCTAAAAAACCAATTTTTTTTAAACAGTGTAAAAGTTAAAAAAAATTGACCAAAATATTACAACTTTTTCAAACAATTTTGTTTTTGTAAAAATAAAGAAACATTGGGTTTTTTGTTTCTGAATAAAGTAAAAAATACGCATAACGACTCTTTTACATTTTTTTCTCTTTTGCATATCCTGCAAAAGGACTGATGATGCAAATAAGATAAAAATGAGAAAGTGTAGATTTTTCACTAAAAATACACAGTATATATATGTATAAAATAACAGCCTTTATAATTTGAAGGCAGTACAAGTATATTTTTTAAAATAAATGGTGGCCGGGTTATGCCTTTAATGAAACAGGATTTATCTCTTTTTTTTCATTTTTAAAACAAATGTGGTTTGTCCCACACTTATCTAATGGCCTGAGAATAAGACATCTGATCTCAATCAAATATCTCAACTGTTTCTTTGGGCGTATCCTACAATACAGTTTGCACCACTAAAATAATTTTTCCATCTGGTCTCTGATTGAGATGTCATAATGCCAAAACTATTTATATAAAATTTCACGGGAATCGTATAAAAATGTCCATTTAGGCCACGGGCGTTGGTATGTGTACGAGTGACTATCCCATCGCTCTAATTCTGTCATGTAATTCACATCTAGGCCTACATATTTGTACACTTAAGGAAGGTGGGTCTACTTTGTTTTTAACTCCCTAGAGAGCTACCTTTTTTGAAATCGATAAACTTCCAGTAACTTTCCTTCATTTACGCATCGACATAAAAACTTTTCACCGAATTAAAAGCTATAAATAAGATCATGGTTAACAAACGTAATTAAATAAACGGCCTCTTTTTCGAATTCTGCTATTTTAAAAGTTAAGTGTTTCGGACAATTCTCTTATCGATCACCTTAGGTGACAATTCGGACAGCTGAAAATCAAAGTTTGTTGATGGTCTAGTATTTCTAATTGGTATTCGTTCAATATAACAACCGGACCAGAATTGAGTCAGGAAATGCAATCTGGTAACACTTCAGTTTGCCTGGCCATGTGATCAACCTCATCACTTCCAGTGGTAAATAAAAAACTAACATTGCGTGCTACAATAATAGTCGATGTTTAATTTATAAATCAAATGGTCCATTTGTTTTACATATTTGCGTCATACATGAGTAAATGCCATAGTATTTTATCCTTGGCGCTTAGAAATGTTGTGCGCTATGGTTAGTCACAATTGTATTTTACCAATATAGATGGACTCAAGACCATGCTATTTTAAAGACACATTGAAACTTAACAGTATTTCACGACTTTCTGACTGGTGGCTATGTTTACTGAAAAGTCTTGCTAGACAAATTGTCAATTAAAACGTACTGTATATATTATAATAATTTACTTCAGAGTTATGCAATGCAAGATATATAATACGTGTATATCACAGAAATAACCGGTATATAGATAAACTCTAAAACTGCGATGATATTACCAAAATATTTTCTTTTTTAAACATGTTTCCATCAATCATGGATCACATCTTCAATTAATAGGGCCTACAGCATAAAGCGAATACATAGTAAATGCTCCTGTCTAAATCCCAAAATTCAACATTTTATTACAC
>JAQGBX010000241.1:0-41688 GCA_034698745.1 Megaphyllum sjaelandicum | reverse complement strand
ATGTTGACCACCTCCCTATGTTGACCATTTTATTTCCGCCCTTGGGTGGTCAACTTACGGAGGTTCTACTGTATTTTTTTATAAATGGATAACCATTTTCAAATTATTCTTGAATTTTTATTTATTTTGGAGGCTCATGCAACAAATTTTTTTTAACAAATAGTGGTGAACACCCAACATAAATATGGAGGGCAATGTTCAACTGCACAGCTAGTACACTATAGCATTCAAAATGGCTATAACCTACACGTATATCAAAACATTACATGCAAAATGCAGGACTTTGTTACTCATGAAAAGCTATCAAGCAAAATCTGAGTTCTTGAATAGTCCAGACGCCATTATAGAATTTACTATTTTCTCCCACTCTGGTAAACTTTTATACCATCGATAAGGAAATGTCAAAATGGAATATTTATTCACAACTCAAAAATTATCAGAAAAGGGAAACATTTCTGAATATTTCTTTTAATTTTTTTCATTATTTTATTTCGGATACATTACTGTTATGAGTGGAATTCTTTAGTCAGATATGAATATACTTTTTATGATTATTTTACCATAACACTGAAATTATAATATAAAGCCAAACAGTAAACAGAAAGCCACAAATGACAAACGGCTTGCCCAAAATCTTTTGCCATTTGTCGTAGTCTACACAGGGCTTTAGAGTGCATGTACCAAATAAATGCTACAAATTTGTATCAGGCAGGGAATCAGAATTAAGTCAGATCAAAAATCAACCATATGAGATTTTTAATGAACCGAATAAGCCATTTTATTTACAAATTTGCCTTTACTGATCAGACATCAGGTACATGATACTGAACATAAGGTTTACAAGTCATATTGGCATGAGCCTATAAACGCTGGACATATAAACTACATTCTGTATTAAGTGTCCTCGCTAAAATCTAAATAATAATCGAGTGTTGTGTACTTAAATACTTGCCGCTTGTTTTCCTTGTTCACCATGAAATTTCCTTATACGTTCTTCAATCTCTGGGCGGAAATGACGTATTAGCCCCTTAAATATTGGATTATATGTAATTTGTTATTGGTTATATCATTTCAACAGTAATTTTTCCCTTGCTTATCAATTGCTAAATTAAACCAAATTACCTGTACTGGCCATGCGGCACCATCACCCAAAGCACAAATAGTGTGACCTTCTATTTGTTTACTAATTTCATAAATCATATCAATTTCTTCTGGCCTGGCATTTCCTTCAACTTTAAAAAAAAAGAAAACAGGGATAACAATTTTACCAGTAGAAGAAACGCTTAGATAGATGGCAGGAATAGATGAAATATTTCAGGAAAATGATGATTCTTCATCAGTAAACTTACCAAATCTGTTCATCACTTTCATCATCCACCCAGTGCCTTCTCGACATGGAGTGCACTAAAATAATTGTTTAACCATTATATTGATATTAGTAATCATTATATCATATCACATAATCAATCTGAGCAATCTTTAAGTATCTTATGTACCAAAAACAATAAAATTATTAAAATTATACTTACTTGTCCACAACTTTCATGTTTATAAAAATCAATAAGCCTAGCAATAGCCTTTATTATATCAGCTTGTTTGTTAATAACAATAACGGCAGCAGTGCCAAGGCCTGTCTGTGCAGCAATCAAACCATCAAAATCCATCATGACATCATCGCATACCCTGACAATGAGACAATAATGAGTCAAGTACATACTTTCAAACATGATTCTGAGATTTGGAAATGGCAGTAAAATAATTTTTACTTTCGCGGTATAAGTGGAGTGGAAGATCCACCAGGAATTACACCCATTAAATTATCCCATCCACCGATAACGCCACCTGAATGACGCTCAATGAGTTCCTTCAATGGGATTGACATTTCTTCTTCCACGGTACAAGGGTTATTTACTTGTCCAGAAATGTTGAAAAGCTGTAAAAATAGGCATATTTCAAGAATAAACAATGATTAGGCGTTGAAAATTCCTCACATTTTTAGGAAAGTATTTCATTATACAATGTACTCAAATAGCTGGGTTTTGTTTAAATTGAAATTTCTTTGGTTAAAAATATAATGACACTTTACCTTGGTACCAGAATTTCTAGTTCGGCCAAAAGAAACAAACCAATCACCACCTCGACGACAGATTGTCTGCATTTAACAAATTTGCTAAGTGAATCCAGCGAGCAAAAGTATTCAAAAACTTGCATTTATAAAACTTGCATTACCGGAGCAACAGCTACTGTTTCAACATTAGAAACAGTTGTTGGGCAACCAAATACACCAACATCAGCAGGGAAAGGTGGCTTCAATCTTGGCTTTCCCTGCTTACCTTCCAATGACTCTATCAATGCCTAGAATAATTGACATTTCATAAATGTTAGCATTTAAATACATAAACGATTAGTTCACATTATCTCAAACAAGACGTACAGTTTCTTCACCACAGATATAAGCTCCTGCCCCTCTATGCATGAATACATCAAAGTCGTAACCAGATCCACATGCATTTTTGCCAATCAGGCCAGCATCATATGCCTCTTTAATGGCTACTTGCATATTGGAGGCTTCATTGTAAAATTCCCCTCTGATGTAAATATAAGCTGAAAAAATACATGTGTTATTTAATAATCATGAAATATGTAACTGGTCAATTCAGGAAAATGAGAAAGTAAAAATGCTCAGTACATCGGTAATAAGTGGTGAAAATGTCCTTAACGTAACAAACCAAAGCAATTGGAATGTTAAATAAGCACAGCCATTTACAATAACTTGTTTTTACTTCTCAAAAGGTTAGATCTACACTCACCTTGCAATTAAAACTTAGATTAGACCTGTAAAAACCTACCTGCTCTAGCACCCATTGCTTTCCCAGCCACCAAGCAACCCTCAATAAGTTTGTGAGGATCATGTCGCAAAATTTCGCGATCTTTGCATGTCCCTGGTTCTCCTTCATCAGCATTTACCACCAAGTATTTCGGTCTGCAATGGAGTAAGAACATAACTCATACTAACTGTACAAATAATGAGGATAACATTTTTTAAGTACATAAAAGATTGCTATAACCGACCTTCCATCCGATGGTTTGTTCATGAAACTCCATTTCAATCCTGTTGGAAAACCTGCTCCCCCACGACCCCGTAACCCCGATTTTGTTATTTCTTGGATTACCCATTCGGTACCTTTCAGCAAAATTTCTTTCGTTTTGTACCAATCCCCCTAATACATAAATATATGTATTTTAAATGTTGATAGTCGAATCTACCTTCAAATTAAATTAAATATTTACCCTGCTTAGGGCTCCTTTTAGTTTCCAGTCATGTCGCCCATACAAATTAGTAAAAATTCGATCCTCATCTTTAAGAGGCCCAAACTTTGTCTGAATATATTCGCAATTAGCAAAATATGATTTAACAGGTCAATATTATTCAATTTTATAAATGGTAAATTGCAATAACCTTCTGAGGCTTGGCTGCTTGTTGCTGGCAACTGGGTTGTCCAGTATGCAAAGCACACACTACAGTCGATACATGCGAATTTGCAAATGCTGCAACCGATTAGAATAAGGATTAGTCTAAATTTATCACTTTACTTTCTTGAAAATCGTCACAAGGTATATATACACTGTGGTATATATATATATAATACCTAAATTTAGCTTATTGAACACGAAAAGTCGTGGCAGGCTTGCCATTTTCGGTACCATAAAACTATAGTTTCAGTGTTTTAGCCTATAACAAATTAAAAACTGCACTCATCACTAGATCAGAGAATAACATTATTGTTAAAGTGAGATTCGCAAGAAAATATACATAATAAACCAGCTGACCTTTGAAGCAGATTCAGAAAGATCCTATATAACCATGCATACAGTCAAAAAACAGATCAAAAATCACTGATGTTTGTCTGTAAATTTAAAATTAGTAAAATGATTTAATAGGCCCGATTATGAAAACTCTAATGAGTTTAGAATAATTAGAATTATTAATAAAATATAATTTAACTTACTTTCACCATAGGCTATGCCGATTATACCGTGGCTATGCTTTCAGGCTTTCACTAATAAAAAGTGCATTATTAGGAGCGCTGTAGTAAGCATATTGCCAGTAGATTGCGCTGGTGCATTCCAAGTTTCGTATTGTAAAATCGTCTTGAAAATCGTTCATATGTGTTTCCACGCTAGCTTAAACTAGTTCATGCTATGAGTGGTTATTGTTAAGAATGACATTTTTTAGTGAAATACATACATTAGCTTCGACTAAAAGAATTTTAGACATTTTTGCGTAGATTGGGTGATAAACCCCTGTTGTATTCCCGTTATTTATGGTTAGCCCTATGCACATTGTACGTACTACGTTGTATCACAGCATACTGTGGTTGTATCGAGCTAAATTTTAAATGGAAGGTTCAACTCAAGGCAACAAATTTGCAAGAGATGTACTTGCCAAATATGGCTGGAAGGAAGGTATATGCATGAATACTGTAACTAAATGTACAAATTAATCACGAGATAATCTGGCATCTGAAATTATTTTCATTTACTAGGTAAAGGACTTGGAAAAAACGAAGACGGCATTTCGAAACCTATCAAGGCATCACTCAAGTTCAATAAAACAGGGGTATAGTCAATAAATACACAATGAATGGTTATATCCTCTAGTGACCTATATAGTAGTGAATTAAGTTCAGGAAACCTAGCCAAAATTTAATATGGCGTCAATATACGACGTCTGGTTAAAATTGTTTTCCCTGTCCTCCTGTATCAGCTAGCTAGGGGCCGGGCTTCGATCATGTGCATGCGTGAATTTTCTCACACAGCACGTGCATGATCGAATGCCGGTGTACGTGTCAAATGTCGCCAGTCTAAATCAAGGGTACTTATAGATTAATTTGGGACCCTTCCGGTATTAATAGACTAAGAGGTGCTATAGTCACACTGCTATAATCCAATTTGTCTTGAATCTTCGCAAAAAGCACAAGAGTCCGTTCAATTTTTATGAGAAATTAACTAATCTATCCTCAGGGTACACCTAAATACATGAAAGCCACTCCCCATTTTTTTTGCACCTACATGTACATACAAAACTTCGTGCTCAGTGAGCGCTCACCGTGGAAAAATCTGTCCGTCATATCACGGCCGATCATGTACATTGTGCACACAACATCCATCCAATCACCATGCAGTTATCCACGCATGCAAAAAAAAGCTTTTATGTAAAGTGAGTAATCAATCATAAACTTACAAATAGGTTGGATACGATCCTGGACAAGACTTCTCGTTTCATTGGTGGGATCATGTCTTCAATTCGGCAGCAAAAAATTTAGTGGTAGAAAATTCACAGGTATACGGAGTTGCAATGATTGACATTAACTTAGTATAGAGATGAAATTGCTATACAACTAAGTTATCATGTCCTGTTGAAATTAATAGGATGGAGTTGCGGTGAAAGCAATTGCAAGTGCTTCCCTTGAAGTGTCAACAAAAAAACCCTTTAAGAAACAAAAGTCACAATATGGACAATTTGTTAAAGTATGTCATTTAATTTGCTATTAATCTAACAGCCATTTTACATTGATCCATCTAATTAATATGCAATTATTTCTTAATTAGACTGCAATCTTAAGTGATGGGAAAGTTGAATGTAACCGAGACAATGTGGCTGATAACTTTGAAGATGCGGAAAATGATTTATCATCAAGGTAATTATTAACAATTAGTAGGCTATACTATATTTTGCACAAATTAACAATTGACATGTATTTTAGACTTACTGCTGAAGAAATATTCAAAGCATGTGGTAGTTGCACAGCCCACAAGTATGTCAATAACACGTACATTTTTATAAATGTCTCTTGATAGTGAATCAAGACAATGCGTTTCTTATTTCTAGGGCTGCGAGGCATGGCCATAAACTGAATGGAAAATTAAAAAGATTAAAAGAACAGGAAAAGAAGCATTTAGAACAAACTGGACAAAAGCCTGAATCAACCAAGAAAGAAGTTAGTACAAGGTCCACTAAAGAAATTCACAAAATAAAACTTCAAGAAGCTGAATTGGTAGAGAGCAAATCAAATTACAAAAAAAGAAAATTATCTTAATTTTCAATATATTGCGTTAAAATAAAATCTGTTAATTAGTCCTATTTTGTATTTTTAATACAATCCTTAATTATAATTTGATATTTCAAGAGTGTTTGAAATGCTGCTTTACAAATAATGTAATCACAGTAAACGAAATACCAGTATGGTCCCTTCGAGCCTTTTAAACAGATTGCTACCCGTTATCGTATGTCGAGCGCAAAATGCTCATTAAGCCATGTCCATTTTTTTCCCTGGGACATTTCATACTCACACCTGGTGCCCTAGTAATTCTTGTGCTGCAGTCGTATTTTCAAGACTGGAACATGAAAAGGTGCCGATACGGAGTGCCCATACTGGTATTTCGTATACTGTGATGTAATATAGTCATATTCTAAGGATTCCTAGTATACTTTAAAAATAAAAATATTTGCACTTACAAAATAAGTCATTTGATTGTACAAAAATGTCTTCAGGTGAAATCATCGTAGGTTTATTGGCACTCGGTTAAGGCAACTTGCCATAAGACCAAGATATAGTAATATTAAAATTATTACAATAAGACTCAATTCATTAGTTGATCAGCCAATGAATGGATCAACCTTAGAGATTCAAGATGAAATAAGTGGTGTACCAATCATTTCAACTTAGGAGTTGACTAGATGTATGTGCAACAGAACGAGTTGTTTGGGCAAATGAGAGAATGTTCAGCCATTTCAAGGATTTGTACTTAATCAACTATGCTGTTAGTTTCAATTTTACACCACTTACTTTCATACTCATTTGGGCTAATGTAACTCTGCATATGTCGTTTACAATTCCTCTCCAAACTCCAGTTTTCTTTTGCATTATTTATGGTCTTCACTAAAATTGCATTTTGTGGTCCATCCTTGGTGTCCATTTTTTCCATTAATGAAACGTAAACACCAGCCTTTAGTTCATCTAAAAGTTATGAATACAAAAAGAAAAGAATTGACATTTTCACACACATTTCGGAAATTTCAATTAGATTAGTCATAATTTTAAATGTAGGAAGTATCAATGCCAATTTACGCACCATTGGCTGTGGTCAAATTACTCAGCTTAGTGTTTGTAGAATTTCCTAATCTGCCGGAACCAGAGTCACAGAAATTCTGTGTGATATTTGAGTCAACATTTGAAACTTTTCTGAATTTATCAGTGAAGGACACCTGTGGCATCTTCATTTTGGTCAACTAAAATGGGAAAGTTTAAAAAGTAACTGAATAAAAATTGCACAATACTGTAGTAAGCCATTCATATCACTAATCTTTCTGGCAAACAAGCACCCTAGATGCATTTATTGATTAAGATATATTACCTGGAGATCAATTGCCCTAAACTGCCAATCCCATTTGGCATTGTAGAGAAATGGTCTTAGGTCAAAACGGTTGTCATCAGGGCTGTAACTTTCAGCATGATAAGATGGAGTAAGAGTAGTCATCTTGTGACGATTTATAGCATAACTGCGAAAGAAATGCTTCACTTTATCTGAAACCTGTGAAAAATAAAACGCACATCTGCATCTAAGATCATTTCAGGGGATATTTAAGTAAAATAATATTTCCAATGATAGAATGAGTGGATCAAAACATGTTTAGCTATAAAAGCAAACTAATTAGTTTATCTGGATAGTCTTAGGTCAGTTGTTTAGTAATTAAGTCACTACCTCAGTTACAGTACACTTGTCCCTCCATGTGTGTATCAGTTTGCAAAACATTGAATAAGGCCCACAACAATGTTGCTTTCTCAATTTCCCATAAATATTCAACTCATCATATGTCATTCCCATGTCATCCTAAAACATTCAAAATTGTTTTTAGACTTGACACATACTTGTACATTTCCAATTTGAGAATAAATTTAATTCTGGAATTACTTCATCTCTCTGTGCGATTTCCCCATCCACCAATGGTTCCAATTCCGCAGTTGGAGGCGCATCAAGAATTCTAGATTAAACAAACTTATAATAAGAGCACGAATCCAAAACTGAAAGATCAAACCCAAAGATTTTTAGCAGACGATTTTAAGTTCTTGTCAAGGTTAATTTTGAACCTTTATAAAAATATATCCAACAACATTGTTAATATTGAGTTTTAAGTGGCTCAATGTGATATATCACTTACTTTCCAAGAACATTGTAGTTGTACTTTGCCATCATGTATCTTAAAAACTTTTTCAAGTCTGATTTACATATACCTCCAATGGGATTGAGATCAGCACTTGAACAATCGTATTTCGTGAAATATCCTCTTAGGCTAAATTCATGTTTTAAAAATATTTATGGTAAATTAAGTTGCTAAATAGGAATGACTCAATACAGAATGACTCTCTACCTTTCATCAACGTTTGCAGATCCTAATACTAAAAGTCCTCCTGATCGTCCCTGCACCCATAACATTAATTGAGCAAATACATATGCTAGAACCATGCGCAAGCGAGCCTGGACAAAAATAAATTGAGCATGCAATGAACAAATTATACAAAAATCGACTCAAAAATTGTTTTACTAACCTGAATGTTTTGCATTGCTAAATTTTCTCTTAGACTGCCCCCTTTTGACTTATATCTTGGCATGAGACCAGTAGCTGCAGTGAATATTCCAAGTATTGCTGACACAGCAATGTCTATACTGATATTGAGATGATAACTAGAAAGTTAAATTGAGATATGACGTGATACTTTCCATTATGATGAAAATGTTGTGATACTTAATAGAAAACATTTTCCAGCATTTTTCTACTGAAGAAGACAATTTTTCAACTAATTTCCA
The DNA here is from genome assembly GCA_034698745.1 of Megaphyllum sjaelandicum. Classification (NCBI taxonomy): domain Eukaryota; kingdom Metazoa; phylum Arthropoda; class Diplopoda; order Julida; family Julidae; genus Megaphyllum; species Megaphyllum sjaelandicum. The sequence goes on along the minus strand of JAQGBX010000241.1, from coordinate 32,817 downwards.
GTATACCTTCCAATCTGTTGAGATAACTCTTTGGCATTTGATTTGGTTTCCAAAGATGAATTTTCCGTTCCCATGTAGCATGTAACAAATATTCTATTGCACAACTCCTTAGGATCAACTGGAACATAAGAGGAATCACCAACAATCCTTTGCACATCATCCAAAACTTGAAGATCTAAAATACGTTAATAAATAAACAAAATTAGAACTGAATTAAAATTAAAATGATCGTAATACATGTAGAATAAAGGAATCAAGTTTCACTTGCCTCCAGATTTGATAGCTCTGACTACCTGATGGCACATAGAAGATACAATGCAAGCAGTGCTCGAAGAATCCACACCACCACTTAATGGCAGAAAGAAACCACCTTGTCCACTGCGCCGTAAATAATCCCACAACCAACATGCAGGGCCAAGGCTGTTTTAAAGAAAATTTCGATATCAATAAAAATATTATAATCATGCCATAACCATCAGTCTTCTAAATTTCAAAACAGTGAGTTGAAAAAATTAAGCAGTTTTTTAAAATTATTCTTAAATATTTCAACAGAAAACTTACCTAATTTCTTCTTCAGGGGATGGGTATTTAACTTCAATCGGATCACAAGTGGGAGCAGATATATCTCCTTCTTGTGACAAAGAAAAATCAACTTTAATTCTGTCATACTTTGGTGCAGTGGATGCCTAAACAATTGGAAATCACATTCATAACAGATAAATGAAAATTCTTTTGGACTCTCGGAATAATAAAAAAACACGCACCCTAAAGTTCCTGCTTCTTATATTATTCTTATACATTCTAATATCCTCGAGATCAACAGTGGCAGTTACCACTTCCTAAACAAACCATAACAGATTAAAAGTCAAAGATAAATATTATTTTAATAAGAAATTATCTTACCACTTCCTTAAGGCTAAATGAGATTCCTTTAGCAACGATATTTCCATTGAGGGCAATTGATGAACATCCATTGAAGTAAGTTCTTTCTCCATCACATCCACGCAGATTGGAAAACATGTACACTCCCCCTGACTAGAATTCATACGATAAAGAAATACTGAATTCAGAAATAAGTTGATCATAATTCAAGACATGCATCAAATAAAATCAGAGCATAATCCGACAAACTTTGTATGTAGCAGATTTTATCAAATCATCTGTTATATAGGATTTTCGCAATTCAAAATGGCTACCACTTCCATTGACAAAAATTTCGACACCATCGAAACCTGCACCAATATGATGGCTAAAACAAAGAATTATAAATTTAGATTATGCTATTTAGACAGAAATCAGGCTTATTAAAAACAACTACCTGTCTGGATTCCATAGCTCTTCACAAATTTCATACCCAATGCATGTATCATATGTTGAGAGAACTGCATCACCAAATGGGGCAGTTTTCTATGTATAAAGAAATATTATTTAAGACACTTTATGTCCTTTAGAAATGTCTTCATAATTTTAAAATATAAAAGTCAATTATTATAGACATGTTATCAACATATAAAACTATCTTGCTTGTTTCTGGTGCAAAATGCATAGGGCAACTAACCTGCCCAAGTACTATCCAATAACAACGAATTATGATTTAAAAAACACTGCGAATATATCTAGAGGTGAACAACATAAAAAAACGTTTACTTGTAAAGTTATGTCGGAAATCATTCGAGGCAAAAAATACTCCTCAACTTCGCGTGGCTTCTGCCATGGCGTGAACCATCGAGATTCTCTATAATTGCCACTATCACAGAGGATCATTTTTGGTCGTATCAATAGGATTCGTCTAGCAACAAATCAAAAAATACAACACTTATTGCAGACGCCATACATGCAACGTTCACACCAATACAACATTTTAACATACTTATTTAGAAATGCTACCCGGACATTGTAAGTTATATTTTTATGCATGACAACCCTGTAAAGAAGAAAGGATAAGGTACGACATTGTTCCACAGCAAAAGAAAATTTCAGGTTATATACGAATTAGCATACATTCCAACATCTATTAAAATGTCTTGGCAGACAGGACTTTTCAATAATTCAGCAAGAACTTCCCAACAATGAAGCAACGTGTCACTTTCATAAAAATGATCTTCGCAGTCATAACCACTAGAATAAACAATGCGCAATTATATTGGCTAATATATCATCCAATAATAATTATTCACTATAATAAAAGTATAATAATGCATACCAAACTTCTAACTCTGGGCCGGTGCGATACCTTGCCCCTAATGATTTTGCTTCTTTAATGCCTTCAAGCACAAAAACATGCGTGATTGTCAACTTAGTCACAACTTAAAATAAATCATAATCTGGGGAATTTCATTGTTCTGGTTGACATACTTTCCAGAATCCTCGCGTAATTTCCTGAAAAATCTAAAGCCCATTGATTCAAACAGGTTGCTGCAAGTGTGACCTTTCGTCCCATTTTTCTCGTCTAAAAACGATTACAAACGGTTAATAGTCTGAACTCAAACTTTAAATTTAAAAAGCGTTGACATATATTAGCAACATAAGTTTCAAAGCTCATGATTGTTTACGCGGTTACCATGGTAACCAATTATGTGCTGATCGACTTTAATATGCTGCAATTTTACCACAGTAGCCATGAGAAATATATTTCTTCATTACATGTACTGTATTACAAATGACAAAATAATATGCCAAATATTACATCTCTAGAGTGTACAACTCATGTTAATTGACATATTAAAAAAATAATGTGATGCAATTAATTAAGCCAATATAATAACTATTAATTTAGAATTAAGGTCGATGCATGCAACATAAATCTGCTGATTATAGAAAATGTCAGCTTACCTATAGACGCTTAATGATATCAATAAGGCCACCACAGCTCACCGCCACTTGGCTAATTGCAAATGAGAATATTCGACCACTGCGATAACTCACAGTGAGCTTGCTATCACAGTGTTGCCAAAGGTGTTGCTATGGTTTGCCACAAGATCGCACAAATTAGATGCATGATTGAGTGAACGAAAAAAAAAGAACTTGCTCTCTCGAGGAAGTGAACCACGTCGTTCACTATAGTTCTAACCGGTTTAAACTAGTGAACGATGAACTAGCTCAGTGAAGTAGACTCAAGTAGCTCACTTTGGTGAGTGAAGTAGGAGTGAGTGAACGACGCAGTTCTCATACCACCGTGCTCGTACACTACTCTTCAATGCGCGGCGATGCGAGCTCATGGCTAGTAGAGACACAGTATAGTATCCGGAGTAACCGTAATGGCCTGTGATTACCCACTTTATTGGAAACCGTGCTTCTTTTTATAGATTGGTTCACTCAATGGAGGACTTTAACTGAGCCAATGGGAGCCCTTGTGCGCCTGAAAGAATTTCTCTGCAAAGATGGCGCGTTTGAGGGATACTTTAATCGCGGTAAAATCAACAAAAGATAGCAAACTTATGACATTTTTCATGCTCTACACCCAACTCGCGAATTTGGTAATTCAAATGAGAAGTTGTAAATCCCTGTACCGACACTACAAAAAGAAATGCATGCAAGCGTTTAATTTGCGAATGGAATTGCAGAGGAATACGTAGGCCTACAGCGCAGCTCTCAAAGTTGGTGTTTATTGCGCCTATAAATATAAGGCAAAGGCTTTGGATTCGCCCAAAAACAAGTGATTGGTGGGATTCAGTTGTGTCAAAAATGTCACGCAGTATTTGGAAACAAAATTTTAGGTAATTTATTGCCCCACGTAGGATTCGGTTCTCACACTAATCTTGTAAGTGCTAACATTAAAGATAAATATTTTGCATGTAATTACGTACAGATTAACCAAGCAAACATTTGTAGCCCTTTGTGAAAGACTTAGGGAAAGGTTTGAAAGGCAAGACACTAAGCTAGGCAAATGCATACCTTTGGAGAAACGTGTGGCCATGTGTGTATACTGTACGTGCTTTCATCCTCGGCTGATCTGAGGACCGTGGCACACCTGTTTGGAGTTGGAAAAAGCACGCTCCGAGAGGCTGTACATGAATTCTGCATCAATATCGTAGATGATGTCATGCCAGATCTGATCGCGTTTCCTACATCTGCTGAAAGCTTACAATTGCTAACTGATGGCTTTTTTTACGATTGGCGATTTCCACAGGCATTCGGGGCTTTAGATGGATATCGTATCCACGTATCACCTCCGAAAGATTTTATCACCGACTATTATTGTCACAAACAGTTTTATAGTACGGTATTACTGGCAATGTGTGACCACGCATACAGATTTCTTTATGTAAATGTAGGGGTACCTGGTTGCAGTAATGATGCTAATGTATTTATAACCAGTCTACGTTACCTCGCATCATTACGGACAATCCCATTTTCAGAAAATCTATTAAAGAAGTACAGGGATTCAAAGTAGAACCAGTTATTTTAGGAGATTCGGCATTTCCGTTGTTGCCTAATTTACTTAAACCATACCAAGATGGACCGTATCTCACCCCCCACCAGCAACTATTTAATGATAAACTGTTGACAGCACATAATGTGATTGAAATTGCATTTGCTAGGCTTAGAGCTAGATTTCCAATTTTGCTTAAGCGTTTAGACTATGATATCAATAATGTGACACGAATTATTCAAACCTGTTGTACCTTGCATAATCTTTGTGAGATCATGGGTGACTTGTGTGAAGCAGATTGGATACAAGATGACATAGAACCTGAAGATAGCATTTGCAAGCTTGGAGAGACTGATATCTTAGCTCAAAAAATACGCAATTCATTTTCGCTCTACTTTCAACACGAAACCTGAAAACAATCATTAATAAAAAGTCGATGAAATTCATTTATAGAATTAATGTGTAGCCAAATGAATGGCTGCTTTAAGTGAAATTGCAGAAAGTTTGTTCAAATTTACCTTATTGTACTCAAAGAAAGTATAAATATAGGTAGGCCTATGCAAAAAAGAAATTCCCACTTTTATTTACACAAAACTTAATTTTTTTTTGATTTTTTATGATTGACAATCTTTTAAATGTTTTGTGATATAATGTGATGATCGCACCCACAACGCAAAAAAAATATGAACATTATTAGTTACACTGTGTATTTTAATTTTTGTAGTAGAATTCGTTTGCCAATGACACTGAACATACCAAATTTCCAACTAATGTAAATGGAAGAGGTCTTTATGAAGATTTTGTTATTGAGTCAGAATCAAGTGCTATTGGAAAAAATGACCTAAAGGTCAGAAATTATTTTACAGGTTCATTCAATTAACGATGCTATGTTCCAATTCGGCATTAACATACATGTAGATCTCATGACATCTCACAGAGATGTAGAGCAACAAATATTTAATGTTTTGCCAAAGCACAAAGTCTAAATGGAAAACATCACATGCTTGCTAAATCTCTCTCATTGATAAATATCACTGGATGGATGACACAGATGAGAAATGATGACTATAATTTGACAACACATTGATGATTTCTTTACGTGATGAATGAAAAAGGATTGTTGTAAATAAATTATTTCTGAATAAACTTAGAAAGCAACTCGACCATCTGCTTACTTATTTCTACACTTTGTTCTTGAAGTTCTGTCTGACGCTCCAAAAGTTTTAGTGCAATATCGTCATTCTTTCGAAGATCATCCTCAACTTGCATCTGTCGTTGCAAAATCGACTGAACAGTGGACAGAACTTCTTCGGCAAAACGTTTTCGGCGTTTTTTACCAGGAATATGGCCTCGACGCTGCATAGGGGATATTTTAGCACAACTTCTTTGGGGATGTGATGTGGTTAACACACTATTTTCACTGGCAGACGTATTTTCGCTGCATGTAGATGTCGTAGGTGTGATTTCATAAATTGTACCGTCGCAATTGTTTGCAGAATCAAGAACAACAGTGACATCCTAGAATTCAGAAAAAGGATAATTGTAATCAGCTTTCTCAACAATGTTATCCTATTAGAATTTAAGGATACGAGAATATATTATTAGTTTTGCACTATCAAACCTGGGTAATAACTGAAAGCCTCTCATCATCCTCCTGGCTCGGACAGCTACCCAAAAATGCATCGATTGGAGTAAAAAATTTCCATTCTGACTGATTGCAGCTTGAAGATTGTTTCAGTTTCTTCTCTTTTCTATAAGCGATGAAATAGTAATTCCAAAAATTGTTTTCTATACATATCCATGTATAGAATGGTTAGAATAATATGTCGTTCTAATTTAAAAGTTAATTCTTTGCATTCAAAACCAAATGACCACCTCGCGGAGTCAAGAATTGGCCGAAAATGAAAAGCGCACAAGCTTTTTATAAACAAGAAGTATACGAAAGAGTATGAATAATATTTATCGTCCATAATTCGTTGAAATTTTGTTCACCTTTTGCCAGCATAAACATTCGCTCCCTATAGTATACAGTTAGATTCCATTCTAGCACTCTACTGCAAGACACATTAATGGTGTAAATTTATACACCATATTACATGATGAGGCCACGTGAAATCGGCTATAAATTGACAATTTTCAACTCGTTTTCCATCTCATTGCCCAGCACATAATCCTATTAATGATGACATTTAGGAGTAGGAACAGTTCTCATCGAACGCAGAATGAATTTACCTGTAGAATTTGCTGAGATTGTCAATCTTGGTTTTCACCTAGGCAGCCGTGCGATAGATGTTGTGCTCGGCCTCCAATTCGTTCCTGATTTTCTCGTAGACATGCCTATTGCGTTTTGCCCGCCTCAAATCGTTGATATTTTCACTCCACACGTAAATGAGAACCTCTGTTTCAATCGCAGTCCATTCAATCGGCCTTTTTCGCTTCGGCACTACAGCCATTTTAAAGTCTAGTTTTGACAAGAGCAGACGCTTTGCCGGATCACGTGCCAAACGTGTACGGAGCCCGTGAACGGACACAGAGAAGTGGTCAGACGGTGAAGCTCTGCTATCGGGTAGATGAAAGCAGAAATATCTTTCAAAAATCGTGCATTTTACCAAGAATAGAGTGATATTTGCCTACACATGAAAGGGATTAGCCCCGAATAAATTGTGGTTCTTACCTTCCATGAAGCGTATTTTAATTCCTTCCCTATATAATGTGGTTTAATTGCATATGGAAGTTTTTCGAAGAAGTCTTAAGCATAAATTTGAAAACTTTAAACACAGTTTTTTTTGTCAATATGCAATGAAAGTAAATAGCAAGACATTGTTAAATACACATTTTTCCAATTTTAAATGGACTAAAAACTTAATAACTGAATGGCAGGGCACTGAATTTGCCACTGAGAAATTAATTTTTAAAATAATAATTGCATTTGTAAAATACGGTAACTACAAGTTTCTGGATTTTACTGTAGTGGCATCGATCAATGAAGCTATCCCAAAGACATACTGCCACATACATGTAGTTTGACGTCGAGGTCATGACATGAGGTTCTGACGTCATCAAGGGATTATTAAACGTTGAATACAAGCTTGGAATTTAGTAAAATTAATTGATCTTTATTTTACAACAAATGCTGAAAAGCTTGGATTTACATATCCGCGATAAAACAGGAGTTTTCAGGCAATGGACGAAATGCTATACAATCTCGTATTCAAAAGCTCAAAGCAAACAAATTTTAAAAATGCAAAAATTGGAGGCCAATATTGGAGGCAGTCGATTTTTAAACCAAAATATAAAATCGGAATTATTAACTACTTTGTATTTTGTTTTTAATTGAGGATCTAATGGTATCAAATTTAGAATTATGCTCGCATACAAAAATATTAAAAAAAAACCCGTTAAGATATGTTTTGATCTCTGATTGGTTGGAAACCCGAGTGACATCTTTGCTCACCAATTTCAGAAAGATTTATTGATAACGACTGTTTGGACCACAAAATATCAAAAATCAGTTTTCTAACTAGCAGGTATAGCATGAATGGCAACTAAATGTATAAATGGTCCAAACATGGCACTCATTCATTATACAGTTTGATGTCCATAAATGACCAGAAGTTAAACCGGAGAGCTGCAAATACCACTCAAACTTCTGACATTTTTTTTCTTTCAATTAAGAATAAGTATCAACTTCACCTGAATTTCCAGACGCTATGTTGTAAGAGTCCGAGTGAAATCTATTGAGAGAAAAACGTTCATCTAAAACCAAAAGAAAAGCTCAGTGATTTGACGTGAAATTAAAAAAGGTGTCGTGAATCAGGCATAATTTATTGGCAGGTAAACCTTGTTAAGTACCATATACTAAACGTTACAAATAATGATAGTACCCACTGTCTTATACATAAACATTCGTCTTTTTTAACATATTACAAAAGAGCGTTCAATGAAGACAGACGGATACAAGAAGTACAATGCGAAGGTTTCAAATGAATGGGTTCGGAAGAAAATAACAGAAAATCAATTCACAAAGACACCATCACTACTTAAACAGATTCGGAAGTCTGCTTAACATCCCCAGTTTTGAAATCTGAACAAATACGGAAAAGAAAAACGCACACGAAAAACAAGTTCGAAGCAGGCAAATGTGGATGGTGTCGATTGCACGTCAGACAAATAGTCAAAATTTTATACTTAGGAGTTGAGGTTCGTTGAAAAACCGAACCAAATCAGCTAACAGCTTGATTTCATAACTTTGAGGAGCTTATTTTCGCCAGCTTAATGCACTTTAACGAATACTGCGAAGCATTCCTGACTTTACCCAAATACAAACACGAGGAATAAATATTGCACTCCAGGGCCAAATGATTTGTGAAGGTGGACAGAATCAAGTACGCAAATTCCCAACAGAGTGTATAGTGGAGTGCACACGAGAGATAATATTGAATTCAATGATATTGTTAATAATATTGACAGTATGATTAAACACGCCCACAAATGCCAAACCTCGCCCTAATATCGATTCCTAAATCCGGATTTTTATCAATACTGGCCATCAATCCACATTTTTTCACCCCACACGATAATTAATATTTTAATATCTTTTCAGCTTGACAATATTCTCTCTCGTGTGCACTCCCTTTTTTCAAACGTACGTCGATCACTTTGCCCCTATTGGTTGTTGAAAATATTAGAGATCTGGAATTGGGGTAATTTAACATTTGGAACAGTCTGTAGAAACAAAGTGGATATACAAAGACCTTGCGGTAAATCTTTCTCAGCCCAACTTCGCGTTTCGTAAAAATGGATTTTGATACATTTGTAAATGATCTCAATGAAAAACCTGTCAAATTCTAAAGATAAAATATCAAAAGCACCAGAAAAATTTCACCCATTTTCAATATTGAAATAATTGTAGGTCTCAACAAAATGCTTACATGGTAATGTTGCACGATGTGAAACTCCAATAAATTACTATCACACTTACCGCAATTACGAAAATTGAAATATCAAAATTTTGAAAACTAAAAAAACTGTTTGAAAAAAAGTATCGCGTTCCTTCCTCTCTACATTATTAGAAAGATTTAAGGAATACCCTTGTACATGCATATACAGAATGAAAAATGTCTAAATTTCTAACCTCAACAATTATCGGAGTTAGACGAAAACATGAAAGAAATGACCCACACAAGTAAGCTACAATCAAACAATTTTATAGTTACACTGATATCACAGATGCTTTTCTATAGAACACTGGTGCGGGATCTCAAAAGAATACAATTTGCTACAACTCTTCATTCTTATAAATGAATTTTATAGGAAATTAAATAGTAACGAGGGATCATAGGCACAATATAAGATGATTTGCGATTTATGGGCAATGACTTCAATTTAACATTTTCTGTTATTTATGGTGGCATAAATAACAAAGCAAATTGGGGTAAACGGGATTTTATCTCTAATGTCTAGTTACTAACATATGTTCCAATATAAGTACTATTCCTTTGGCAAAAAATGAATATTTAAATGCTGTAAATATCACGTGAAGTTGAATTAAATCTTTTGGAACATCCTATATTATTATTAAACACAAGCATCTAGGAGAATTTAAAAAAAAATTCCACCCATATCGACCGTGTATAGCTTTTGAAATTTGCGTAAAACCATGCACCGTTAAAAAATTGGATATACGAATATGAGAGAACTATCTAGAGAATCATCACCAGAGTTAATCCAGAGTACAGGATGTTCCTACTATCTAAAATCGCTTATTCAAGGAATAATAATCATGGTATATTCTGGAAAATAGACAAGGTTCACAGTATCCATCCCTCATTCGAGATTTTAAGAACACCCTTTACTGAATTAAAGTGCATTAAGCGTAACTCGACAAGCACCAAAAAGAACAGGTAAACAACATAGTCACAGATAAAAAAAACGGACAAGTGCGAAATCATTCAGATATGAGTGCATACACGTTTGATGAAAAGAGGAAAAATACTCGATGAAAACGTAAACAAAAAAAATTTGGTTCGGAGCTCCATGGGAATCTCATCCCATGAGTTGTGATCAAGGACTCGTCACACAAAAGCACAGTGCGAGTGGTGAGCTTTTGAGGGGAGTGAAAAATCACACCCTTCCATTACCAAACTTCTCACGATGGATGAACTGATTTAGTCAATAAGATTTCATGATGGGACTAGAATGTTATGATCGTATATAGTAATCGATCAATACATTAAAAAGGACACCTACACAGTTGAGCCACGTCCCACAAAAGAAAAAAAAATTATAATAGTAACTAATACTGTGTTTTTTTCTTTTTAGAACTAAGGGCTAACGGCCTAATGAAATCTTCCCCCAAAGGTATTTTTATAAGTAAAATAAAATATCGTGCCAGAAAACTAAATTAAATCGCATTGCCTGTTAATTATAATCAGCATCACCGATACAATGTATATACACGAAAAATCCACCGACATCTTGCAAAAATGAAACGTGAGGAATGCCATGAATGACATCTTGGTGATGTAAGGGTTTAGACCAACTTTCAACATATTAAGTACAGGACTACAACGTGGAAATATTTTAGTTTAAATGACCAAAATGAAGACATTGATGGATTTTTCTCGTTGCAAAAAACTATTGAACGTAACTAACATTTGGGAATGCAGACACCTTTCTAACCTATGTTTCCTTTCTTTGAATAATTGCCAGCTATCTGCTAATGAATGCTAGTCACGTCATTCTAATTATAGCTACCTTTTTTTTTGAAAAATTAAGGAAAAAAAAATACTGAAGAAAACTAAATATGCAAACTAAAGAAAAAAGATACTATGATAATAATACGATATAACATTCCTGAATAAAACAAACACCATGAAACGCATCGGCCTGATAGTACAACACGACTGAGAAAAGGGCTAACAGAAAAAGATCAGCAAGCAATGGCACAAACTCGATTTTTCGTAATCAAATTCTGAAATATGAAAATGAGCCTTCTGCCCGGACGACTTGAAAAGCGTCAGTAATATCAATTTTTCTAATGTTTACCAATAATTCATCTTAAAAAATGTCATTCATAAACTCATCTTCAGTAGGCCTACAGCGTTAACAAAAATATTCCTCAAGCAAATTTCCAAAACTGTTAGAATTTCTTTCGAACAAAGAATAATAAAGCATTTTTTCTTTCTTCCATTTTTGAACAAGTACAGGATATTCTTATTCCAGGGACATGAACGTGCAGTAAAATTAAAATCTAAACTTAGTGATTTAGAGCTTATTGACAAAAAATTCCTCATCTTCTCAAATTCTCAGATTGACTTTTCGATTTCTACTTAATTTTCATTGAGCTGACGATTCACTACCAATTTTAATTTGAAACACGTACCCTGCAGTGAAATTTTAATTAACACAATTTTTCGAAATACGACAAAGTATACATAGCCTGCTTCAATAGGAACTAGTATTCATAGCTAGCCCTTTCCCAATTCAGCTGGTGTAGTTTTTTTTTTTCCAAAAATAATATTAAAAAAGAAAACGTTTCATTACCGTTTTAAGTTAGCTACATGCAATTGACCTATATACGAGAGTGAGTAATAATTGGGGTTGAGGTGGGACATATACAGTAAGTGGTAATAGAGCAAATTTCATCCGAAATTTACAACGTCACATAATGATGGACCTAATCATCGTTTAATGCTTAAAATCAGCTGCACTAACTTAAAATTCTTTTTCGAAAGACACAATGATATGATTAGAAAATAACCCTATTAAAAATTCGGAAAAATAAAAAGGATGGCAAGAAAAATGATCTCAAAAATAATCATAGGTAAGATAGACGAAAATTTCCTCTGAAAAACATTATGGCGCAGACAGCGCTCGCTATTTAAAGATTTCGACCACTCGTGAGCCTAAGTGCACACTTTCAAAACTAATCACAAAGTGTTTTCTCTTTTAAATACAGTAACACCTGAATACGGTCATTGCAAACTAAAAATATCTACAATTTTCACACAAAACGTAGATGGAATGATGCCACACTTACAATTGATGAGATACAGTAGCCTATGTAGAGCACATTTGAAAAATACACAATTACTCGAATTATTTTTGCTACATTTTTGAAGCAGACTACGCGGATAAAAACCAAGATAATATCGAAAATTATTTCAGAATATCATTAGATACCTTTCAATAATTTGTAGATATAATACTCAATTCAACTCGAGTCTTAAAAACGAGAGGCAGTGATACAATCGGCAAATCGTTCAAAGCATATACTGTACACGTAAGAAACTTCTAAATTCGAATTTATATACAATTATATGGAATGCACGAATTCCCACTGATAAAACTCCTCGAAATACACTTTATTCTTGAAGTAAATTCAACTTCCAGAAAGTACTAATTGTCAAAGAATCATAAGTGTATTGAAACCGCAAGTTGTAGTGCGGCAGCGCCTCCAAGCGATATGTATGAGCCAAGAATAACCTTTTGCAAGATAGTCGGACAGTGGTCATCTTTGAAAAAAATTGTAATTTACAGAATCATACGTCACCAGAAGGGGCGTATAAGATTTCGACTCGATAAGTGTATACATGATCAGAAATTTAAATCTCTAAAAGCCATGATAAGATGCATTCATAACAGAATTACAAAGGCGATTCTTAAAAAAAGTTCTTAAAAAATACATCATGACACTAAACTCTTTATATTTTTAGTTTGCAAGGGCCAGTTCTCTATCAGACGTATGAAACAAAAACACTAGTGAACTATAATTGACGTGTGGCAACAAATCATTATCGTAATCATGTTTGAATCGATGTATACTTACAACACTAACAACATGAATTCAGTTAAGTGGTTAATCAACACGAAAAAAAACATTGTGATGTCGAACGAAGAATACAGTCGCAACAGGTAAATATTACATAATAGATTCGACATCATGCATTTTAGGCACTGTTTTGAAATTAACTAGAAAAATTATGTATATATATATTTATATTTAATATATAATATATATATATTTGGTCAATGGTCACACACTGAACACACCATCATGACTTTTTAGCATGCCAGCTAGCGGCATAACAAAAAATGACAATCTTTTATCACACGAAATAAAACAAGAACACGAAAAAAAATGAATTGAACCCAGTTCCCGCGTATAAGGGAGTGTTCCAAAATTACTGTGGCACAGAGGTCACGTACACGTTTATTTGTCATTCGAGCGTGTTTAATCTTCGGGACATCGATATACTCAGATTTAAAATACCACGATCAAATTACACAAGTTTCAACACAAATGACGAAACAAAAAGCACATTTGTTAGCGAATTTTGAAAGAAAAAAAAATACAAAAAAGAGGCGTTTTCTTGAAGGCTTTAACATATTCTCACACTTAAAATATAACAAGAAAGAAAGACTCAGTTATTTGGTGTTAGATTCTTCACCGTTGAATACTGATATAAATCAAATTGCCATTAATTACAAACTTAAAATTTAAACATTACTAAATAAGAAAAGGAGAATCACGCTTCGAGAACAATTTTAAGTACAAAAAATCACGAAACGAACACTTGTCATAAAAAAGACAGTTCGAGTGGTAACGCGTTTCACAAAAGCACGAAAATAACCTCCACACTTGGATTTTTACAAAGAATACATCAAAGCCTTCAGTTAAAAACCACCTATTTAGGTGTTTCGCAAATAACCGAAAAATAAGCATTAAAACTTATAGAAACACTGGATCACAATCAATAGGAGCAGCAACATGAAAAGAGCAGTGTGACAAGGGAAAGGGGGAAAAAGAGGCGAGGAGACCACTCAACCATTGAAACAAACCAAATGCCGCAGCCATATGACCATGTACAGTATAAAAATGAAGTTTTGTTAAGTGGAAAAAAAATCAGAAAAAAAATCAGCTCACACTTACGACACGACGTCACGTGACATGGAGGTCAATAGGTCAAGAGACAGTTTTGTGTATTACATGGACGCCACGGTAACGGGTTAAACAAACGGCCACGCCAAGTGGTATCTAGGAAAGAGAAGATAAAACAAAGGGGTCTGTAGTTAAAAACAAAAGAAACTTTCTTTTTGGAATCGGCCAGGGAATAAGCAGATATTCAGTAATTAAATGCAAATAAAACAGCCTGCAAAACAACTATCACCTTGTAAAACGAAATAAAAGGAGCAATTGTAATCATTAGTATGGAATTGGCAGTATGATATCCTACAACGAGAAGCTTATTAATCGTGGAAGGGACCGTGAACGAAAGAAGTTCATGCACAACCGAAACAGGCTAACAAAATATGAAGCATTCAAAGCATCGTTTTGACAACGCATTAAATCGAAAATCAAACAGAAAGCAAATCATGCTGACGAAAAAAAAAATTAGTCATCAAATAGAGGCTAGAGTTTTTGGGCTAAGTAATATTTGCTTCCAGTCAAGACAAACCATAAAAAAGCAACCTGCAAAAAACCAAAATAATTCTTGCAAAATAGCACGACACAGAGGATGGTAAGAATAAAAAGCAAAGCAATTCACGTGACCAAACAAGAAAACATGAATGATAAAGAGCTACACTCTGCTAACAAATGGCAGCAGAGATTATTAATTAATACTAATCTTTGTGAAATGAGCAATGAAACTATTTTTTATTTAATCAATGCGGTTAGTAACCAAGGAACCAGCCACTTGTAAGATTATTATCGAGGTATTAATCTTTAATATTCTTTTGAAAAAAAACATTACCACGTTACTGTTTATTGGCTTGAATTATAGTCGATCGTGGGCAACTTAATACTAATTTCATTTGGGAAACAAATACATAAAAAGAAAAGAATATCTGTACATATTGTAAAAACAGCATACTACTGTATGAAGACACTATGTTCGAGCTCGTATAAGGACTTTTTGAACACCTAATATTTAAGATTTCAGCCAAACTTAACCATTTTCGAGGCGTTGTGTTAGGCATACAGTATGTTAAAACAACGTTAATCATAAGTAGCGTGCACATAGGATGTGAAGTTTGAAATTGGATTGAAATCAACAAAACAAAATCCTGACAGACGCCCAACTTTACTTATTTTGTTAACAAAACACATGATGTAAACGTTATGATCAATCACGAACGGCCACGTGAAATAATTGGAAATAAAGTAATTTCAGTCTCTGCAAGTCAGGGGTTGTAGTTTTGCCATTTTCTCTCCAATAGAAGATAAAACCGTGCAGCCACAAACACGGTTTAAATTTACAAAAAAAATAATACTTGAAATAAAAAATGTGTAAGATAAAAGTGAAGAAAGCAACAAAAATATACTGATTACAGCAAAAAGAAAACAAGAACCAAGACGTTGTAACGTGATGCTACATATGCGAAAGTGTAAATTAAAAATTCCTAGAAGGGCGAATTAAGGACAGACAATATTGATTCAGCCCGCTTTCAAGGATAGAAATAACTGTAGAGTTATGAGCGATTAAGAACTCTACAGGCTGTATGTATGAAAATATAGCGTGCTTAACTCTGTAAGCACAAGTAAACGAGCACATTAACGGACAATGACACGAGACAGTTAGGACACTGGATGACAAAAAACAGAAGTGTACAAAAACAAATTAGTATACATGTACTAGAAGGCAAAAACTCGACAAATAGCCCATAAAACCCTTGTGTCTATACCCAATCAACCTGCGCATGAAAATAAACAGATCATTGACGTTCACGAAGCCAGCAAATATCCACTTGGCACTGTTGTACGTGAAAGATTTTATTGCGGTGAAAAATGCCAAGTAGATATTTAGTTAATAACATGAATACAGGTAAACTACTAAAGGTGCGACGAAGCATTGGACCAAACAAAAATAGTTCTGTCCTCATCTTTTCAATTAAATAGCAAGTCCCCATACTGCCTTGAGGCAATTGGATCTACACTGTAAATACTTGCTAATTCTCAAAAAAGACTGAAATGACATCTGAAAGAGGTCAGAAAACACATTCTTTGCATGGTCAGCGATGGAATGAGTACACAGAAGCCTTTGTTACAAACGTCGAATGGTAAAATGAATCTCAATAACGTTAACAATATAAATAAAATTCTACACAGTATTTAAATAGACAGGAGCCACACAGTATTTAAATAGACGGGAGCCAGAATTCCTGGCTTGGATTGATACTAACAAAATATAGAAAACAGACGTAAAATTCAAAGTAAAATTTGGCTTTCATTTTCAAATTATCAGTGTAAGGTGAATTGGGCGTGTTCACATTACATGTAGAAAGTTTTTTGTTGTTGTAAATAGAGCACATTGTTTTGAGTCATCCATGGCAATGCAATTATTTAAGTACTTTTAAAAGAAAAACAAATTCTAAATTCTGGGCGATCATTTCCATTATAGACGTATGAACCCAATTTAAATATTTGAATAAAAATTTTACAGACTGTTGAAAGATTCATTTGATCATTCGGCACGTGTCTGAACATGTTGAAAACAAATTCAAAGTTTTAAACGGAAACAACCACGTCCCAGCATATTAAAATGGAATCGCTTTACACCGAAACAATCTGCATGAGATTCGTGAAAACTAATGCCTCGAACTTGACAAATAAACAAGAAAACAACCTCACAAAATGAAAGCTGTTTAACACTTAATAAATTATGAGTCCTACATGTACATAGGCGTGAAGAGGCTTCAAGATGAAATCCGCAATGGCGATGACACCAGTGCCAACACCGTTGTCAATCGTCTTCAAAAGATGTTTACAACGGACACCATGGTGGGATGGCAGTCTATGTGACATTAACGAGCTACATGCATTAATTTAAAATAATTTTATTTATAGCAAAATAATACTCTACAAGTATATTCTAAAATTATGATTACAACAAGTTTTTACATTCGACTAATGATTATTAAAAATAACAAGAAAATAATTTATATGGTTTAGTTACCTTTTTTGTCTTAAAAGCAAATTTACATAATTCATTTTACACCAGATTATTTCGGCGAATCTTAATCGATTTCCTCGCAATCTAACAGCTAAATACTAGGCGTAACATTTGGGAAATTTTCTGTAAGACTTAATCATGCATTCCGGTTCATTTTCTGTTCTCATAACATGCGTTACCTAATCCAAAACTAATGATTCAACGAAGGACAATTATTCATAATATCTTCTCGTTTCTTATCTAATTGAAATGTACTAATAAATAACATTTCGTATCACGGCTAAAAAATGTAAGGAATTCTACTTTTCGCGTGGTATGAACTTGAAGTGTGAAGAAACCACATGCAAGGTTCCTTAAGTAATGAATTAATTCTCAATCTGTCCATTGACAGAATACATTATGAAAAAATTATGTTAATAATGACGACGAAAAAAATGTAAGTCGAATGTATTCTCGAAATTAATAAATAATCGGATTCTTTAAATCAATTTCATGACTGTTAAATAGAACATATGCTAATTTGCAGAAGTTTATGGAATACTATTTGAAAAACAAAATTTTAGGTGCCCGCTGCTTAATACTTTTCGAGAAATTAACATGATTTTAATTTAATTAAAAATAGTTAAAATGTATACGAAGTTATGCTCGAGTTTAAATAAGGCACGTTATCGCAAACACGCAACGGAAAATCCAAACACAGCAAATGAGGAAAAATTTCTACGATTTCCAGGAAATTCGATTAACAGGGGCGTACATAATCACTGCGATTATCACTTTGAAAACAGTTTTACAAAACTCGTATAAAAAGAAGAGACCTTGGCTTTGAACGCACAATCACACACATGACACGCTTCCATTAGGAATTCCGACAATACAGTATCATTAAAAATGACTAGCTTAACATTTCTCTCGGAATGGCGAATACGTTATTCGGAAAAGACTAAATAAACACAACCTTTAAGATTATAACTACTATTCTGTGACTATAACAGATGAGTATATCCATTCACATATTTCAATCTACAATACAAACTGAACAATGACGAATTTCAGCCTTAAAATAAGATGTAATGAAACAAAATAAAAAATTATCGACTCGAGTTTGGGTTACTCTCGCATTTGCACAAAGTACATATGCATTTGTTTACCACAAAATTTGGTAAATTTTTGAGACCCTCGTGTGCATGAAATGAATGACAACTTGGCGGGTGGCAAAAGGTCACAATTTGATGCCACTGAATTCAATTTTGAATCGCAAATATTTTATAAATAGAAATAATTTTCGAAATTGAAAGACGTAGTGTCTCTAATAAACATGAAAGTTTTCACTAAATGCTGAAATTCCACATCCATGTTCAGTGTCTGCATGACAGCAGTTTGTACTACTTAAAATTCAAAGTCCATTTTAGACATGAGCAATAAGTGGCGCAGTTTTCGATTAGCGTACGATATGAAAAAACATCAACATGGAAATACGAGGAATATATCACAACATAGTCGCGAACATGATACACGGACGAAAATCCACAATGGCAACAAACCGCAAAAGGCAAGTTTCATTTAAAATACCTCAAAGTTGTAGACACCAAATAGAAAATAGTTCAATAAATTGGCAAGATTAGTTTAAGTATACCAAACCTTGTATCTGAAAGCTTTTATATCTTTCGTCACAATCAGGCTCATGGGATTTTACTTCTACCAGAATGAAAGGACCCCTGTAATCAAAGAGGGCAAAAACATTGCTGTCCCTGGCACTTTCAATAAATACTGAAAATTATGAAAAAAAAAATAACAGACAATAACATGTCCGAATACTGATGGAATATTTCAAAATTTGACATAACATAGCTAAAATCCGTAATATTGCCAGCTGATAAAAAGTATCATGTAAAATGAATGAATTGTAATTAATAAGAATATGGCTTTTGAAATAAGCAATGAATATATTTAGGTACTAATCATGGGCAATTTGGAAAAAAAGAATTACCATATACCGCTATAGATCACTTTCAATACTTTCAAGAAAGCTAACACAAACCCATATCGAAAATGTTCAACTGTAATTAGTAAGAGTGAGGCTATTAAATTCCACAACTAAAAGTTTTGCATAACGTTTAATCCACTGGGCTTCATCAGACTTCACCTGATGAGGTCTACGTGCAAAACGTTGCACCGAAAATAAATACCTTGAATCGGCCGTGAAAATTAAGAGATACGCTCTTTCTCTCGCACATTATCCAGCCATTTTAACACGTCTAGAATTCAATTGTGACGTGATGTTAAATAAAGTTTAAGAAGATGTACCAAAACTTGAAAGTGATCCACAAGCTAAGACAGAAAAAATAAATCCCACGTATTCTAATAGCTAAAGTTTAAACGCAAGATATGGCACCAATGACCTTGCAGAAGAGCAAGCGCGGGGGTAGTATAAGAGCTCGTAACAAACAATTTTCTGCAAAAACACGCAATAAATGCAACAGAAACAGAAGAATTGAAAACAACTTTGGTCCCTTGCTTTTCTAAGGCCTTAATGGGTCTTCAGTATATCCAACGGAGGCGAACATCTGGAAACTCGACATTTCCAGGTCATAATTTAAGTACACATTTACTGGAATTACAGAGTCAGGACTCGAAATAAGAGGGAGGAACAAAGGTAAAGCAAAGTTTTTGTAAACTGGAAAAACTCGCGTTAGGCTATACCTTAAGGTTAAAAAATGGGATATTTGATCGTGTTCATTCACCACATCGTAGGACCCTTAAGTAGGTCGATGTAATAGGCACTTATTTTGAGACCTGAACTGCAAAAGCACATGATTGTCAACAACATACTGCGACAATTGATAATAATATCATAAATGGAGTTAATATCTGCTTAAAATTCCCCAAAATGTAAAAGGACTAGCTCACTCTGGACTAGCCAGGGCTGTTAATTACATGGTTATTTGCACTCCTTGCCAGTTATAAATTGACAAAATTTTGCCTTAAACAGATTAAAAATAAATATTCTTTGGTTGAAGCTTAATATCATTACTTAGTCATATCACTGGATGTTGCAAAATATAGATTAATTTTTAAAAAAAAATCAGCGGAAGACAGCAAAATGTTATGTTTTTTAAAAAGTGTTGAAGGTGGGCAATTAATTGAAATAACAGCCCCACATAAATGAACATTAAGAAAGATAATCTGCTCTCCAAGCTTAACTATGGTAAGTTTTCGTGTCAACGTACTTGACATAATAGTATCCCATGTTAAGAAATCAGAAAATTAACAAGGGTACAAACTACTTATTGACAATAAAATTTTATTGGCTAGTGTACGTCAATGAGTGGTTATTTTGGCATTACGAAAAAATTGGTTGTTGGGCCCATTTCACGAGCAGGCACCTCATGAAAAATTTCCAAATTTACCCTGTAAACATTTAAAAGGTATGCTGATAATGCATTTCATTAAAATCAAGTA
Source organism: Megaphyllum sjaelandicum (assembly GCA_034698745.1). Classification (NCBI taxonomy): domain Eukaryota; kingdom Metazoa; phylum Arthropoda; class Diplopoda; order Julida; family Julidae; genus Megaphyllum; species Megaphyllum sjaelandicum. The sequence goes on along the minus strand of JAQGBX010000241.1, from coordinate 12,030 downwards.
TTTGCTTAACTAACTGAATATAATGCCTAACACAAGCCCAAGCATGGTGTTTAGTCATCATTTTAACATGATTCTCAAAATGAATGATTACTCAAGTAAAAAATATAGCTCGAAAAACTGAGGACATTTCTAAATATAATAAGATTTTTATGAAACCGAGCAATGGGTGACAAATAAATGAATGGAGAAGTTCAGATATCTTCTCTGAACCAATGATTGGTCCGATAGTGTGTCGTAATTCTCAAGTATAGTTTGTCATCAATGTTCAGTACTTGGCCACGTTATTTCTTTTATAATCACATCAATAATTAATGAAAAATTAACTGTGAGGAATTCTAAAACTGCCTCTCTACAATAGGGCGCGACAAGGCATCAACTCGGGCAGACTTATAACACTCAATGGCACATAATTAAAGATGACATACTAACATGACATCCCAAATTAATTTTCTTTCCAACTAAAATTCAGCTACCATAGTTAGAGATTGGTGAGCATTTACATAAAATTCATTTTCTCCAGTATAAAACTAGATGGATAATAATATCCCTAACAGCGCTAGGATGCGTTTATAAATTAATAATATCAGAAGTACAGACGAATCATTGTAGCAATCATGTTGGAGCCACTTACCTCCCTCGTTGCTTCTCGTTGATTTTTTTCACGAAAATATACCTTCACTCACACCTGAGCGTATTAGGGCAAGGTGGTTTGTTTTCACATTGGCAGTTTTATTGGAGTTGATAGAGACATACTTACTTCAATAAGGCTTATCTTTGGAGCGCTTCAGCTGTACTTTGAGCCTCTTCATTCCAATCTGAAATCCGTTCATAGATTGAATAGCTGCTTGGGCAGATAATGGGTTGTCATAACTAACAAAGCCTAACAGAAAACAAAAACGCAAAACATTTTAGATATGTTAACGTAAAAAATAATGTGCATATCAGAACTTGAAATCTCCCTTTTCAAGTTCATAAAAATATGAAATTATTACACTTCCAAGTTTTGATATGAAGTGTTTATGGATGAGGAATAATGAATAGGTTTTGTTTTGCAATTGCAATATAGTTGATATTAATTTACAACACCATTTTGAAACGTACCGAATTAAATTAAAAATAACGTTAATTTTTGTCTGAATTTTCTCAAACCAGTAGCCTACTACTAAAAAAATTTAATTTCCTTAATTTTTTTTTATGAAAAAGGCATAAAAGGTTAAAACGAGCAGAACTGAAACGTTATAACAAAGACATTTTCTCGGTATTATATGAAGTGGCTTTTTAACTTATAGGCAAATCATACCACTGAGGCATAAGCTACAAGGAAAACTAACACTAGCCATAAACTTATTTACAAAAACACATTAACGGCAACAAGCTATTACAGCTTTCGCTTGGTCTACACTATCCCCTAGCAGTGGTTATGGTTCCTTCTGGTAATCAAATGATTCATAGCTTTTGCTCCAATGACAATTTAAACAACACCGAATTATAATTCGTTTATATGGTCTGAGATTATTTGGGAATAAATTGGGTTAGTTAGTGACTGAACAAAAGAAAAGTTATAAATGGCAAACGAGAAAATCCACGTAAAGATAAAAATTAACTAACCCAAAAGTTAATCTTTCCAAAGTAAATATGAAAACGTATGCTTACCAAAACATTTACTTAAATTTGTTTGTTTATCAATAAAGACTTTGGCGGAGATGACATTTCCAAATGGCATAAACGTTTGGGCAAGATCATTGTCTCCAAACTCTTGAGGTAAATGATATATAAACAAATTCGCTCCATCAGGACCTAATGTTTGTTGTAAAACTATAATGTTAAAGTGAGCATGTTTTCTATTAGCCATACAGGTGAACACTAGCATGCACAAAAATTCAATAGCAATCAATTAGCGAGTAGAGGACGATTAAAGGGGCATTTTAAGGGGAGGAATATTATCGATAAAAATCGAACAGGATCAATGGATGAGGAAGGTGGGAGCAAAGCTAATGAAAGCCAAAATCAAAATCTTCAAATTACCTTCTATCTGCTTTCCAGCTGGTGAAGATGCTTGCTGAAGATTGGTCTGTGCAAAAGCATTTGGAAAAGCTGCTAAAAAGACAAAATGCTTTCGATCAACTCTGCAGCAAGCGATTTTGGGAAGTAAAAAAACAAACAAAACATAATGGAATCACGAATATTACCGAGGTTACCTGCATACTGCTGAATTCCAGAGTAAGCTTGGGTCAGCGCTTCTATGCTCGGACCATTGTTGGCTGCCATGTTTGTGGACCCTAATCCGTTGACCCCAGCAACTCCAGCGGCTATATTGGACAAGCTGTTTGTTGTCATACCCAGAGCCATTGAACTGACTGGACTGACCCCACTCAACCCACTCAAATGGTTACCAGCAGATGTTGTAACAGGAAGGTTACCTGAAAGAGTATTAAAGCACTCCAAAATTATTAACGTCTGTCATTTCACAACAAACGCTGATACTAAGTGCTAAAATTTTTCTTACCAGATGCAGACAGGCCCGTTAAGGCAGAACTATTACTGTTGGATGCAGCAGCTAGAGCTGCCAAATTCTGCATGCTCATTGGATTAAGCCCTAAATAGGTTTCACAAAAAATAAGTTATAGTAGAAGTATAGTGTGTCATAGCAGGAGATAAGGGTGGGGGTTGGGTGTTTCAACCCATAGAACATTTTTAAAAAAGGACAAGACATTAGAAATTAAATAAACTATTTTGAAATCACTTGAAGTCCACCATTATTTCTATATTACATATATGCTAAATATGCTCGAATACTGTACAATATTGAAAGTTATGCTGAAATAACGAAATATGAGCGTACATGCATTGGTATGTCAAATATAAAGCAAATAAATTAGTAAAGAGAATATGTTAAAAAAACAAAAATTTACTTGCATCAAATATCTAAACTAAAGAAGTTAACTATTTGATCAAGAAAAATTGATTTTCACTGTACTGATTCCAATGGAATTTACAAACATAAATTATCAAGTAACCCAATATTATCATATCCAGTACATAATAATGTGTGAAAAGTGAAAAATACTTTTGACGAACCTGTGAAATTTGTTGATGGAAGAATACTGCTATACTCAGCACCTGAATTTCCAGCAGCCATATTCGCTAATGCAGCAAGCCCCTGGAGGTTTGCTGCATTGAAATCTACATACCCAAAATGTGCACCTGAATACTTAGTTACAATATATTAAGAGGTAATGAAAATAACTATATGCCTAACAAACGTCAGGGTAATGTTAAATATAAACGGCAACATTCTGGCTACCTGATGCACTGTTCATAGAGTTGGACACATGAGTCAAACCTCCTAAACTTTGACTGGCAAGACCCTGAATTCCTGAAATGAAAATATTCGTGACATTTTAAAAATTGTATTTTGTTTTGAAAACCGTTAAGATTAAGACAAGAAACCCACCTTGGGCACTACTATTGGCTGCAGCGTTTTGGGCCGCTGCAATTGCTGCTAACTGTTGCATGTTTATAGTGTTAACACCTACAAATTTAATAGAATTATTCAACACAACAAAAAGATATCAAACAATGACAACATAGTTTTAAGTCTAAAAAGGATAAGCCAATAGCCCCATGCAATTCAAAGTTATTTTGCTTTTGTCATACTTTTACTGTTGCTTTGAAATGATCAAAGCATCTGAATATCATACCTGTATGCATTCCTGGTATCTGGCCCATATTTGTGAACGTATTTGGATTTCCTGCTGTCGCTGTTGTTTGTTGCAGTAACTGGAAAGAACGAATGTTACAATTAATAAAGAATACGGGAATATGTGAAAAAAAAGAGTTGAGCCAAGGAATTGTTTACTATAAAAATATTCCAATTTAGAATAATAATGAAAATATTTCAAATTGACCAGAGTACCGTAATAATAACAAAATAATCAGAAACTATTCTCAATATTTCAGTGATTTTAAATGTAACATGTAGCAAAAAGGGTTTTAATGTTACGCCAATTAAAGAGACCCACTTCCGTCCACCCTGACTTAAATTGCAGTAAAGTAGTTCGCACTTGTATCGCAACTTAAAATTCACAAGGAATGCACTACAAACAGGTCGATAGATTTGCGCTTGATAATGGTCGTAATTAAATTACACATGAAACCAAATTCACAAACATGCCACGAAGAAGTAAGTGCATGGATACGAAACGTAATTAGTTTCATAAACACATTCTGTACAATTAATAAATACAATGTCAGCATGTGAAAAATATTTAGCGTAAGCAAAGCTATCAACGGCAGATCAGTTTTTTCCCCCTAAAAATACAATACAGGATGGATGGTTATTGGACAGGTAAGGTGTCCAAAAGATTAGGTACCGTTGAAAATTTGTTTTAAAATCACATTTTGGTATTATACTTTGCATATATAGGATGTTAAGATTAAATATCAATAGAAGTAAGATGTTAGGGCAATAGCGAGAAAATCTACTTTAGCTAGCACATAGCACATGAATGGGAAGATTGCAAATATTTATAAAGTATTATCTATAAAGTGCCATCAAGCTACTTTACACAGACATTCTACAATATCCAAGTCCAATTTATAGCAACAACATATTCACACGGAAGAAAGCATAATGGACATTATGCAAATCCTAGCATCTAAGTCTCGGGAACTAGATTCCAAAAAAATCAATGCAAATTAGCCCGTTTAATGTAATATACAAATTTGAACTTTAACTTACAATATTAATTACTGTTTAACAACGGTGAAACAAAATTGTTGACCATACTATCAGTGCTTAATGATCAAACTATAACACTAAAACTACTTCTTGCCAATTAAGCGTAATGTTGAGCAAAATAACACATTTGGTGTGCGAAAAAAATACTATCAACAACTAATTAGCGGAAGTGAAATATAAAAATACGGAATAATGTGAATACAAAAATACAAAAGAAAAAAACGATTCGATAGAAGAAAATTTGTGCAGATTGAATGAAGATTTTCAAATACTCTCGGTTGATGGTAAACAGTACTTACCAATTTCGCCAGCTGCACAGGAGGCGAATTTTATAGGAAAGGGCAACTTTTAGTGTTTGTTAATTGATAGTTAATGAAGTAAAGATAAATGTAAGACACAAAATAAAAGACGAAAAAGGGAAAAGTACGAAACGCTTCACACATACGAGGGTCTACCCAATTATTACTCGAATTGAAGAAGAGCAATCGAATCACTTGTAACAGGCACGTTTCTGCAACGCTTAAAACATGTAGGCCTACTTTAGGAACAATATACATGTATATTGTATGTGGCTTTGTGAACTTAATAAATAAAATTCCATCAGATTCTGTTATCAAAATCAACATAACGACCACAGAAACACAGAGTGCAACATTTAAAACAAAACACTTAAACAATTCAAACAGTACATTGTAGGTATAACGAGCCGTGGTTGTCATCTCTCACCTCTGTTTCAAGATGTCTGCGATCCCCAATTGCAGCAATTACCCTAGAAGATGGCAATCACTGCGAACAACAGCGTTTTGTAGTGCTGCATTCAAATGTGTTTTTTTAACAGGTTTTTTTTGTGGTTTTCAACTTTATACAAATGTTAAATAACTATAATGAGATTTAAAGGTAACCAGAAATAATGGCGTTTTCTTGTGTTTGAGAAAACGAATTTGGTGAATTTTTGTTACTAAAAACTCACCAAGCCACCCATACTGGACTGTCGAAAAAATCGTAGAATTCGACAGACAATACGCCCACTCAGCTAGCCACCATGTTGCACATGGATAAAAAAGGATAACGTGACTGAGAGTTATCAAATCACAGTACAAGCCATCAACGCTCTCTCGTTCCAATACGCGAATTATTGGGTAGGTCCTCATAAGGCAGTACAATAAATGATACCCAAAAAATAAAAAAATACAGGTATTTCAATACCGCATCATGCATACAAATCTATTATTTATAAAGGCCTTAATGAATCACTGTATTTTAACCTTATGGCAGGTTAACTCTGGGGCACTACCTACCTTCATTATTCTACTTTTCTCGAAAAAAACTAATACAATATCGTAAGGGGCCGAAACCTCTTAGTGCATCATCTAATATTACACTGTGTATTAGTCTGCGATATATAAATGATTATTAGCAACAAAGTTAGTTTAACATTAGTCCACGAAGTTACCCAATTTCGTTTCCTATGCAATGCAATCTGATAACTGAAAATTCAATCAATTTCAGGTATCTTGAAACTTGCGCTCACATAACGTCTTTCGCAAATTAACACTAACGAAGAAAGGGAAAAAAACTATCTTTATATCCTCATCGTTGAACAGAATTGATAAAACAGTTACTGAAAAGAATCCTTCTATTCGCCGCAAATGCTCTAATTTAAGATATGCTTAGTTAACAAATAATATACTTGTATAGCACGTACATTTATATCAAATTCTTCATTCGTGCTGAATGTACACCCTCCGAGATTTGAATTGAAATTTCTTAACTTGAGTTAGTGCGGTCATTATCATATAATCGAAAAATCTAACAAAAGCAAATGCTTCAAATTTTTATTCATAAAGTCATACCGATTATGACTTTTACAAATACAACTCAGAATATCAACAACTTCCTTTATAAATCAATTCACAAATAGAAAACGATTCATTATCAAAAGAGCACAACTTAACACAGCCGTTGTCCCAATATATTGTGATTTCTTCAATTGTACAAGTTGCACGCTCGTTAAAGATGAACAAACTACGAGTGTGTTAATAATATTGAATCGGAACAAATTACAATGTAACTAGTTCTCCCTTTCACTTTCAAGCTCCTGTTCAAATATATCGTGATCAGTCATTACCAAAAACGCCCGGTAACATAGCGTCCACCAACGTGCATTGCATATTGAAGTCTACGATGCTCGCAAGGATTTCGGTACTTCAGCAGTACACAAAACGTACTTCTATAGAGAGATTCGCCGAGTAATGCACTTTCCGATTGGTGGGAAAAGCATTCTGCGGATGTTTCACACATCTCACCGGAGCAATGACGTTAGGCATTTCTGATGGCTAGAAAACATGAGCTGCCCACACATGCACATGGCGGCTACAATAGACGCATTTCTGAGCTTCTGCCATCTCCATCACAGATTCACAGACCAACGGACAAACCGTCTGGAGAAATTTGGCGAGCCTCGGTTCCGATGAATGCATTTCCGCGATAAGGCCCGGGGCCTAATGAAAACTCATTCGGTGCACTCGATCGCACACTCATTTCCATAAAAATCAAAATCCCTTCAACATTTCGTCCGATTAAATTAATGGAAAAATCCGTGCGGAGCGAGTTGCACCTCGTGAAAGCCCGAATAATAAGTTATACATCTAAACGAGATGCCGAGGAATAGTTCCCCTCAGGACCGGGCACACGAGCAAATAACCTCGACTCAACGAGTCAATAAAAATAAAATGGGAAAACCTCAAAACTGCCAAAGCATAATGTCAGTTATAAAAAAGTGCCAGTGCTCGCATTGTGTTCTCGCCAAACTCAATTAACTGCGATGGCGTAATGTCTTAATTTCAATTTGGAAGTGCGCTCCCGACGCAGCGTCTGAGCAGATCGGCGATGAAGACGAGCTCGCCTACGAAACAATTCAACCCAAAAAATAATCGTTAACGCACAAAAATATTGGCCCATAAACAAAGAATAAAATTTCCCAGCGAGCATAATCAGGCATCTCGATATGCCCAGAAAAATCCCCTCCTAATTTACGCGTTGATTAGGTAGAAACAATGTAAGCCGCGAGTGCATTAAGCAGAATTACACACCGAGGAGGACGTGAAAAAGAAGACAATTTCCCCTTTTACAAAAGACCGCTTAAAACGCGTTCCCATTCGGCATATTTTACGCGCAAATGCAATAATAGGTCCCGTAAATCAGCCCATTTTACAGCCCGCAGAAGCTAATGGCTATACATTGGAGAACAAATAAAAGAGTGGAGACTCCGGCAAAAATACTCGGGCTTTGAAAGGAGAAGAATCGACACCCGAAGGAGTCGTAGCAAGAAACTAGATTTGGGAAAACTGAAAAATGACAATGCGAAGTGCGTTTTAGGGATGACTCTCGATTCAATTTCATAAAAGCTAGGTACAATCAGGACAAATTGTACAATCGATAAGTTCCGTGCATATGTTGGTCAATTATGCATGCATGCTTTGCAAGCTAGCTGAACAGTATACGAAATACCAGAATGGGCATTCCGTGTCGGCACCTTTCATGTTCACCTGTTCGAAAATACGACTGCAGCGCAAGAATTGATACGGCGACAGGACTTCGGTATGAAATGTCCCGGATCAAAATGGGCGGGGCTTATTGCGAATTTGCATCATCCATTCGCTAGTCGGAATGCCACAGGGTTGCACACTACTTCCTAATTGGCTATGTATAAAGCAATCCGTTTGAAAGGAGTGATAGCGATAAATGCATTTCGATAAAGTCTGCTTGCTAGTCGGAATGATGGCGCTGCGAATCGGGACACAAGGAATGCGCGAAGAGACCATACATGTATTTCGTATACTGTTAGCCCTCATGTTTAGGTCACAATTTTTTCCAAGGTTACTCTTCTACGGAGCAAAAGTTGTGAGCAAAATAACCTTCATTGGCTTTAGTTGATGGCAGATGCAAGTCGGCAACATACTTCCTGTCGAATTACTAGCCGCCCTGGTTAGCCCCTGATACCTTCCAAATACAAGTACCAAGTACACCAAGTACAAATTCCAAGTACAGCACTGTACAATGCAGTATTGTATTGCATACAGCATGCGGTATTACATGCATCGTACATGTAAACATACCCCTACATCTCAAATGCAGTACACGTTTTACTCATCCGCACAACTGCACATGTGCTAGCTTTATTTTTCGGTGCAGTTAAACCAAGCTTGCTTAAATTAATAATTTTCACTTGGCTTGTTTCGAAATTATCCTTATTAAAAATGCAGAAGTGGAAATCCATAGAGAGAGACGCTAATTATGCCTCCGTATTTTCAATCAAAGAGAAGTACATCGTGCATAATAAATAAATAAAGAAAATATTTTAAATTAGGCGCAATAATAGGTATTGCGTGGTAGTTTATGCAACGAAGCAAGCTATTATTCTTATTAATTACAAGTTTGAGTGTTAAATATTTACTTATATACGCAGTAGAGAGGAAATGCATCGATAGTAATTATTTTCGACGAGAGAATCTCATCTTGTATTAAAATTAAAATTTTCCTGTTATGGAAGTTGAAGAGCTTAATTAAGCTACTTTGAGAAAAACGAGCCAATTTTAGCATTTGACTCTAAAGAAAGAAATCTTCATTCGTGAAGATTGTACTTGAGCAAGAACTATAGAGGAAGGCAAAGTAAAAGACAGGAACTCGATAAAGTACAAGTATACACTTTTGCCAAATTGATGATAATATAAACTAGCTGACCAAAAGGATGTACAAACCACCTAGAAAAATGCCATACTATTTTTGCACCAAACTTATAGATTCCATCCAGAATTTTTTTTTTTTTTGATGATGTAACAGCTAGCTAGATCAAAGAAACGCAAGTCACCACTTATTTCAGCATGTGTAAAACCATTTTAGCGACACATGTCGTTCGGATAACACCGTCAATTTGCATAGTAACCATTTTCAACATTAGGCTCTTTGACATCATCTGACAAGATTTGGAACAATTGCAGCATTTGTTAGACGATCGTAGCACTGCCTTCATTTTGAGTCATATATTTTGAAGCTTTTTACTCCAATAAAGCGTGTGTGGTTCATATCACGTTCAACAAATTGCACTCAAGCAAGACGCAATGACGCGAATCCACACCACTACATTACAGGAGAAACTTGCCCAATGAACAAACAAGAAGGCAATTTTTCCGATGAAATTAAGTACAACACGACATAAAGTGCATTAAGTCGTATTGTAGGGGGTTGGCGTGGCAGTCCAGTTGATTTAGTGGACCTAAGGCAGGTTATACGACTGATCCCACAGCTATTAAAACAACACCCATCAATTGCTTCGGCGGCACCTGACACATCGAATAATGGGGTCCTGACAGTTTGCTTCTTGCCCAGTCTTAATGAAATGTATTGCTCTAACAGGACAACACCCAAAACGCAAACTAACTCACGTTTCATGGCTACTAACGTATGGAACTGAAGAGCAACAGAAAACAAGAACGCATTTTTTTCAAATGAAACAGAAAGCCAACAAACACTTAATGGATATACAGAAAACGACAGAAAAGAGGCTACATGTTAAATTGGGATATGTGCTTTCCACCCATTAGTAAGTGCTATCTGAACTCCAACAACAGTTGGACAAGTTTTCGCAACATGTAATTTATAAACCATGCCAATGGATAAACATCAGCACACAGCCTGAATATGCACACCATTGCAATAGCTATAACATGCAACAATCTATATATTATGCCCTTTCCCGATAAACGTTGTTCGTGAAACCATATATCCACCAAAACATTTAATTAAATACACACGTCATTGCTTATTGTCCAAAAAAAGTGGTATTTCATTATAGCGCATTTCCGCAATCATCTGCTATACCAATGGCGGACTACACGTTAACAATATACGTGCTTCTTTGACATGTTTCAAATCTGAAAATAAAAGTGCGGAACAGATTGGTAAACTAATCACCATGCACACCCTCCTGTCGGAATCAGGGTCAACTGCCAAAGAAAAACCGGAAGTCAGAACCATGCAGAGTTACTCAGGACACAAAACTTTACATTTCTTAGAATAGATCCCTAGTTTGAGATGTGATTCATGTGATCACATTGTAAATTATGTTCACGCAGTCGATTAACGGAAGGATAGTAAAATAATACAAATAATTTTGTACTAGCATTTTACTTCTCGATAACAACTGAAGAAGTGCACTAAGGGATCTCAGCCCCTTCTGGCATTTGTTCTTGTTTTCGTACATATTCATGATCGAATTAAGTTGGATTTTGTTAAATTATTTGATGGTTAGTTAATTTTTTTTTATTCGGCCATACGCAGATTTCTACAGCGCATTCAACCGCAAACTTGATCAAACATTTTCAACGAAAACACAATTTGATATTTTAAAACAAATTAAAGGGTATACACAAGGAAAAATACGATTGCCAAAAAATAATTGAATGATATTTCCTTTTGTTGCTATGGTTTTTGCGCAGTAAGTGATGAGGAGATGCATCAGACACAGACAAGTTTCCCCGATGAATGTCAAACAACAGAAAAATAAAAAAAAATACGATTTGGATTGAAATTCTGACGCATTTTATACACACATACGCGATATCGACGACACATTTTCCCTAGGGATAAAAAAGTAAATGCTACGCCGCCACAGAAAAACAAGCCATAACATTTCAATGGTAACCTCAAAAGTTATTATTAGATGCACGTGGTGATTTCTGGCTTTTTACTTAAGCAAATATTTATTCAGGGCATCTACTGGAACAGCGTTTTAAAATAAAAATATATTTTAAAAGATTTTGAGATGTTTTTCAAAGTTTAGTTTTTAATGGATTACAAAAAGTCGTGTGAATCGAGGCCGTCACACACGAGTGAATTTACATTCCGAAATTTGCTGCAAGAATTATTTTTGCTTGGTATTTCCTCATGTGCTGGAAAATAGTTTTATCGCGAATACATTTCCGGAAAGGCAGGTATTTTACAGTGGTGAACAAAAGCTTCTTTTGCTTAGTCATTCAGGAATCAGGCAAAACATGGTTGTACATGGATGCACGTAAATAGCAGATAGGCTTTTTGAAAACAACGCATAGTATGAGGATTAATTATGTGTGTACAATGTACGTGTATATTTGTGGCTAAGGGCCGGTTGTACGAGCGCAGGTTAGATTTGAAGGTTTACTAACCTCCTGTTCCAAATTAACTTAAGGTTAACCTCCAGTTTAGACATCAGCATTGTACGAACTAACCAATGCTGAAAAGTACCAAGGGTT
>JAQGBX010000240.1:0-41693 GCA_034698745.1 Megaphyllum sjaelandicum | reverse complement strand
ATTTCATGGCAATCGGATGAGTGGTTCAAGAGCGCATAAAGGACACACACACAGACATTAATTTTTATATATATAGAAGACAATTTTTAAGTTGTTGCACGCGTTTGAAACTGCATCGTTTTCGATGCAACAGCAGCTAGTGTGCATCAGCGATTCATCTCAGGACTTAAAAATTGGAGCTGAAGCTCGGTAATACATGCATGTAGAATGATAATATCCGGCAGCACGACGTTTCTCGATGACCATTCATACAGCGCCACGTAGCGTCAGAAAACGAATATGGCTCAATAGCGTCACCTGGCACGCCGTAAGCGGAAATGATCCCGCGGTACATAAAATGTTTTATGGCTCGCACACCGGTGGCATTTATGGTGATGCAGTCATCAATCCGCATTAAATGAAGTAGGCGTGCAATTTCGTCCCATTTTTGCATAATGCGCCTATATACAGTATAGAGTGCGTGAATTACGCTCGGACACCTTCGGTCGTATTCGGGTGAAGGAATAAATTGATAGAAAATAAACCTTGACGCGGGCATCGCTCCACCACCAACTTTCCCAGATAATCGATGCTGGATGGAACATGTGGGCACGTACGAAACAAGCTTTCGGTCATCAGGCCGTATAAAAACGAACTTTTCTCAAAAAAAAAAAAAAAAGGTAAAATACGACTTCAATATCCTGCTCGCCCATAAACACCTTTCTAAATTGCGTCCGTATTTTAGAAACGGGACTGCGTACTCACCCTTCGTTTCCTAGGGACGTCATCGTCGTTGGAACTGGTCATCGATTCGTCCGTCTCCACGCCCTCGTCCGACGTCATAGCGGACAGTCTCATGACCGGGACAGAAGCCGGAGCGCTCTCGCTCAAGCCAAAGGTGAGGCTGAGTGGAGACGGAGTGCGCACTCCGCTCTGTTGAGATTTCGTGCTGCTGTTCCAACTGGACGCGCCGGAACTGGACAACGGAGACTGCGGACACGGGTATTCGGCCCAGGAATGAGGGAACTGAAGTCCTGCAAAAAAGAAATAAACGTTAGATGGTTGGGGTTAACGAAAGTTCCGAGTACATGTACTGAACGACTGACACACTTGGCGGCATGAAAGCTGTAGTAAAATAACGCGCATGTATGCAAATTGAGTATTTTTATTTTTAAACTCGGAACCAGGGGCGATTCTTATTTTTGATTAATTAGAGGTACATAATGATATATTTTAGGAACGTCAAACTTAGTTTGTAAATTTTAGTTTGGCAAAAACTGTTTGCTACGCCATTTTTTCGTTGCCACAAACCAGAAAAGTTTAAAGTTTAGAGTTTTTAGTTTTGGTTTTGTGATAGTTTGTACCCGGCTTAAGGATCAGGCGTGTAGTTTTTCCCTCGTGGCATCAAGTCGGCACTAAAAGTTTCCGATTCGGAGTTTATCTCTCGATAAGATCGACTATTGTCTGTTGAGAATTGTTTTGTAACATCAGGAACATCCACCTTCTCTTACATTTCATCGGACATTGCATCTAATTGTTTGCGCGAGTTAATTCGATTAACCCGAAGCGTCATAGAACCAATTCTGAACAGAAATGTAACATAGCAACGTGTTCGAAATCTTCGAAATACAAACAAACGTATAGAGAAAATTAAGGAGGGGGGGGTGAAATGAAACCCGCGACGCCTGCACGAGGTCTGATATTCGCGCGTCTTACAGTATTTTAATAAAGAACGTATTTAAAATAAGGAACGTAAATATAGACCATTAAGAAAATGGTGTTTATTGGTTTCTTTTATAACAATTAAAGTGTTCTTGTATGCATTACTTTCTCTTTTCATTACCAGAGCCAATTAACATAGAGAAACAATGGGGCGATACCACGATGGCTTTAAACTGGTAGCTGATTTCCAGTGCTCTTTTGGACAATGAAAACAACAAACTCAAGATGTTTTTAATTACGTTGAGTTATAAAACAACTCGCGCATTATAACAGTGCATGAAGGGAAAAGAAAACAATACGAGGAAAATAATTCCTGGCTTCAAAAAAGGCTGCTGTTTTTTGTCAATTAATTGTGTCACGAATAAAAAACGCAAAGTAACGAATTGTGTTTTGCGTTTTAAAATAAAAAATAATTAGTCATTTATTTCGAAGGTAATAATCGGATGTTGAACTTTGTATAACTTTCAAACGTGAATTAAAAAATGGTCTTTTTCAACATTCATGCAATCTTCGGTTAAAACTTATAAGTACTTTTATAAGAGCTTTTTTCTTCTTCAAAAAAATGTACGGTGTACAGTTTATAAAGGGTTGCGCAACATCTCAAAAAAAGAGCGCAAAAAGACAAAATAGGGATATGCGAAACAACGGAAATTCACTTATTAGACAAAGTTATAAAAATAAAGTACGTAATACAATGTATGCCTTCGTTTTGGAAAATCCATCGAAAAGGAGCACTTGGGAAAAAGTTTTTTTTTTCTGCAGATAAAAAGATCTTATGAGAAGACGAATTTCATTAATTGGTTCTTGTAATACCGTGTTATCATAGAAGCCCGAGGCAGGTTTTGCATAAATGATAAACGCAGATTCAAGAAAAACAAGCCTCCTTAAGTTTTTATCTCAATCCATTACAGTAATCGCGCATTTTCAAATCAATGATTTCCTCTTTTGGATGAATGCCCTCAACTCAATTTTACTAATGCATCAAACAATTTGCAAATTAACGCATAATACATATAGGCCTACTGTACGGCGTTCTAGATAATGTATGCCGAAGGACTAATGCAACTGCATTTCAGCTTGTGCTCACCGCGATCATTTACTCGGGAAGATCAACTACTTAAATACATTGTACATGTAGTTCAACGTTAATTACATCCGGAGCAAATGCTTCGATAATGCACGCAGTATCTGATTACATTTAGAGCACATGCTTCGATAAAGCACGCAGTACCTTATTACATTTGGAGCAAATTCTTCGATAAGGTGCGCAGAATCTCATTACATTTGGAGCAAATTCTTCGATAATGCGCGCAGTATCTCATTACATTTGGAGCAAATGCTTCGATAATGCGCGCAGTATCTCATTACATTTGGAGCATATGCTTCGATTATGCGCGCAACTGTATTCTTACCACATCATGTACATGAAATTCAACCAATACAGTTGCATATTGCTCATGCAGATTTATAGTCTTGGTTCAATGAAGTCACGTTTCCTGTATATGAATAATTGCATTAGGATAAATCTCATTTTTACGTAAACTTTCCAATTTAAATCTGATATTTATTTTCGATAAAACAGAAAGCATGCAGCAAACCCATTCGAGCGTATAAACGGAAAAGTTGTACAATTTTCACCTCAATGATAGTAATTGGAGGCGGCCATAAATTGTCTCCAATTGCGCCCCAAGTCTTAATCCCGGCCATTAATAACGTTGGGTTAAGAAGAGCCATAACACGAGGCAGCTTCGCCAACCATTTCTTACGCCGAATAAATTGCGAGAATCTTTCGTGTTCCCATCCAATTTTCTTTCGCCAAATTTAAGATTTTTCAAAGATAAAAAGAAAATCCGGTGAGAATGGCGTCCATAAATTCAATTTATGCAAAAATCTTTCCACCCACTTATCCGAAATAATGACTCGTAATTTATTAAATCGATTTACATATACGGGCTATAATTTCGAAGATAAAAGGTGCATGCAGATTAGAACATTCGAAGGGTTTTATCAATTTAAAGCCAAGCAGGAATTTGAATGTTGCAGCTCGGCAATTTGCAATAGATACAAGTCTTAAGTGCATGCAGTGTTTTCCTGAATAAATAAAACAGTGTTGTACATTTAATACGCGTGCATGTAAACGTGATATACTGCACATACGCTTTTACGATCGAGAAAACCATTTCAAGTTTTGCGTAAATATGAAGCATAAGATAAACAGGTAACCAATATATGCAAGCATTAACCATAATCAATGCGTATTATGTATATGTACTTGGACCTTGACTATGATATTGAGTTGTGTCATAAACTATACATGCATGCAGTATATACCGTGTGGGGCATATGTCTGGGTCTCTCAAATAATCTATAACACCTCAGGCGCTAGGTAAAATGTACTTACATCAGTGAATAAGATGTGATGTGAGGATTTCAGAAGCCATGTCAAACATTACAGCGCACGTGGTCAGCGTTGCATAATTAGTGCAATAATAGTGCTTATATGAAGTTGTGACATTTATTATTGCTCGCATATCTGACAACGTACCTGGTTTTTGGTTGATGTGTGCATCCTTGCATAGCATTTATGTAAGGCAGGAAAGCTCAACTGAAATCTAATGTTTACTAGTAATAATTCACCATTAAATAAATTAAGCTTTCCTGCCTTGCATAGATGCTATGCAAGGATGCATACATCAACCAAAAACCAGGTACGTTGTCAGATATGCGAGCAATATTATTGCACTAATTATGCAACGATGACCAACTTTCTAATTCGAGTGTTAGTCCCGAAAAGTACATGTATCCCATGCATAAACCTAATGTCAATTTTCGCACCGTTACGAACTAAAATTGTACATCCCCTCTGTATTACAAATTAACTCATTTTCCTCCTACAGTGTGTATTCTTTTCATTGTTTTCTTCCGGGGAACGGGGGAATTGCGTGAATTACGAATTACATATGAAATTTAAAAAAATATATACTAAAAATCTACATTTAATTCATCGTTATTATTTTCTCGAAAACCTTTCACCCATAACTATTCAAACATTATATAAAAGTTGGGAAAGAACATTTTCAAGTTCGTAAAAAAAAAATGTTCCCAGTATAACGAGCAAATGTATAGAATTATATAAATTACAGGCGCAACATTAGCCGCATAAATGTACGCATACTGAGATGCCAATTTTTTATTAAATAAAAAGTCCCTCGCTCGTGGAATAACCGAATTAACGCCACCTTGTCGAGTCTCATAATCAGATTATGAAACGAAACTAAACGAATAAAGCACGGTCGGAGATCGCACTTCATACAGTGTGAATATATGCGAGAATGCAAATATATATTAAATTAGATTTGGGTCAATTTGCAAAGCACGCAGCTAAGCTATAGGCACGTCTTATAACTACAATATAGAAACAAATGGAGGAAGGACGGGGGAGGCAATCACGGCGTTGTATTTAGAGGACAAATAAATTCCAGCAATGCCCATGCAAAGATTCCATATATTTCACGAAATATCCGCCAACGAGTGGTTGTTTTTTATGGAAAAACATGGTAAAAAACCGCGCTTTCCATTTTTATTTTTACGGCACTCATTATTCAGCTTAACAACGAGTCTTTTCAAAAGTCGTAACTTAAAAAGCACGGTGGTTGCAACTGCTGAAGGGGATCTTATTTACGAGTGCATTATTATACGTCATTCAGCATATGAACAGCACCTTTACGGCATCCAAATGGGGAGCTTTGTTGTAAAATTTAATCGTCCTTTACGGAATAACGTCGTTAGTGCGCCCCCTATACGTGTACTCTAATTTCATATCCGTTGCAATGGACAGGGAAGACCAGGAAGTAAGACCCTTCCTCGTCAGGGAAGAAAGAGGAAGCGGAATTAAGACGCGTTTAAGTGCGTGGCAAAAATCACGTAGATACAAGCGGATATACAGAACTTCGAAATTATCAAAATGTATCGTTATAGGCTGTAAATTATTATACACACGCAATGGCGTACAATTTTCATTTTTCCAGGTTACTCATTTAGAGAATTTCCAGCCCATCTTTGGAATTTTCGCGAATCCCCCGCTTCTTTTAAAACGTTTTTAAATGTTAGATAAACAGTCGAACCCCGTTAAGACGAATTTCAAGGGAATTTTTTTATTGTTTTAACCTTAGCTCGTATTATCAAGTGACAAAACACGACCAAATTTATCACGCGGAAACTTATTTTTTCATATCATCTAAAGTTCGTATTAACGTAACATAGCATGAATGGCTGAATGTACCGTATACTCTCGGGGACTCGAAAATGCATTCGTTTTAACCGACAATTTGCAATATCCGAATTTGAAATTCGTATTAAACGAAGAAATTTGCATCATTCGTCCATACCTATATATACAGGACAGGGACTGGGAATGAGTTCGTACTACGTGTATAAAGCGAGTTCGTCTTAACGAGGTTCTACCTTACAGCGCATTTTCGATGACAACGAGCAAAAATCGGGTGCAAATCTGCGTCGAACTGCAGCGTGCTCCATGAGGTACTTTCGCTCTTTCCCCCATCCGTTTTACATTTTGTGGTTTATGAGCCATTATTCCATGGGCCTGTTTACATATCATAAAATTTTAACTTTCTTTTTCACTAAGACATTGTCATAATTTATCGTTTCATGTGTTCGCAACAGAAGAGTAGGAAACTCGTAAAGCCAAATGCGTTTTATTTCACGCAGACGCCATAAAGCACACAAATAGTGCGTCTATAGGCCCACCACATACATGTGCACGATGCGAGGCAACGCATCCACCCAGGTCACCCCCACCGGAGAGAGAGAGAGAAAAAATTCCTCCGAATGCAGTTTTTTGTTTGAAAATTTTAAATATTGCGCCAACACTTGATATGAAATTACGACTCGCCAACAAGCGGCGATAACGCTTCATGTAACAATATTCGGAAGAAATTTCATTTCGGGTTATTCGGTATACAGTCGCACCAACGATGGGATTCAGGAACTTCAGAATGATGTTACCCGCCCATCCACTTTTCAGTTTATGAATTTACAGAGAAAATCTCGATGCAAAAGACAGGAAAAATTGCTGGGGGTTCAAACGAGGGTAATTTAAGGCTCGGTTAAACCGTCCATCTTTCGGGTGAGCTTCACAACGATGAATAATGCAACATCACAGCATCCATTTTAAAATGGAGCAATTTGAATGGACTTTACTGTAAAAGTACATGTATGTTGAAGAAGAGCAAAATGGGGTTAATATTAATTCTGACCATGCGACGTGCGAACTAGCCTTATCCGAAATCAAACTATGACGGTTTCCTTTTAATACAAGGTAAGTAAAGATGCTGAACTTCGAAACAAAAATCAGAAATACTACTATATGATCACGTCGAATGCTTACTGCAGGCGCTTACCACTAAGCATAGAACTACAAAGTGATGCATAATTAAGTGTTTTCGGATCAAGCAACAAACAAAAATACCAATAGTGGTACATATGGGTGAGAGCACGAAGAATGCTTATTGCAGGCGGTTACCACTCTGCGTAAACTAGCGCCACCAAGAGGGATAAGAGTGCGGCATGCTTTTTAAATGAGGGCGCACGTTTATACGTTTCAAATAAACGCTCATTTATGAGTATAAAATACAGTAACGGTATATCGAATTGATGAACTTTTTCACTGCGCGATGAAGTTGTACCAGTGCCACAAAGTTGCCCAAAATACATCAGCGCCATCTATGAGTCTTACTTCGCGCATGCACATGCATACATATCATAGTACATCCTGTATACATGTATAGCTGCTCCATATTCAGCGTTTCTATTATTTTAGTCATTCAGTAGGGCGTCAAATGTCAGCACTCCATAAATTTGGATTACGACTGAATATACAATATGTATCATTTCGGTTTTTTTATATTCCAGGCGGATGGCAACATATTACTTTTTTTTTCCTCAATGGAACAAATAAAATAATTGGAAATGGGTCAGCAATATTTATCGCGACAGCACCCTTTTTATTTTTTTCCTGTCACCAAAAAAAATGTGGAACACGTGATCCGATGACGTCACCGCTCGACCTAATGAGGTTGCGTCACGACCGAATCAATTAGGAAATGAAAGTTTTGAAACGGCCGAATAAAAAGACGAAAGGCGCAGTTGTGGCGCTGCACAAACGACACTTTTAATGAACAGTTGCCACGCAGTTGAGCAGATTTTCATTTCGGTTAAAGGGATTAATCGATAAGGAGGAGGAGGTCGGAGCTGCTTCGGACCGAAGCGTAGCCCACCACGTATGCAAATTAGCCCTTTGTGACTACATTAGTGAAATACGAGTGAATTCCACCTTCGATTCTCTGAAAAGCCTCTCTTTTCAAACGAATTTAAGCGAAATGGCCTCATTAAACGAAGCGGCCGCCATTCGCGCGTCCCAATTATTTAAACCGCGGTTTAATTGAGTTATGGGACACACTCCATCGGACCATGACTGGACCTGCCTGGGCCAATTGCACAAATTCGCGCTTGGATGACACCGTTTCAATGGAATTAATCTACGTATTTGCAACAGTTGCGATTCGTAAAAATCTTTGAATGCTAGTCCAAATGTATTCGAAAATAAAAACTTAAAATTACACGCATACGCTAGATACAGGACTGTCAGATTTAAACCAGACGGTGATTACCACTCCATCTACTGGCAGGTCGCGAACTGAAAATGGTGGCGCTAAAAGTAGAAAGGCACCTTGCGCTCAAAGCGCCCGTTCCATCGGGGGATGCAAAACTCGAGCAAAGGCGCTTCAGCTTATGATAATTGCACGCACATGACCCAAATCCCACATAAACATCAAACATAACCGACAAGAAACTTTCTTCAAAATGACTAAACACTGTATTTGTTTTTAAACTCTACTCATTGCCTCGCCACACGAGCAAACATTTAAAACAGCATTCTAGTTGGTATACAAACAATTCCCTGGAGTATTGCAACAGTTATCCGATCTATTTAGCACGCCGCATAAATACCTATTGGTATTTCGTCCTGATTTTCCAACATTTCTCGAAAAATATTAAAAACATTTTTTTTTTAGTTTCTCGGGAACAAGGCACAGAAATGAAGAACGAGCCTAAGCCCGGGCGACACGGTTAAAACCGTGCCAATTTCCGAACCGCTAAGAAGATCCATTTAAATTAGAGAAACGCAAGGCACATCACCCCTTTAATGCCATTTCAGCCGAAATTAGCGCATCAACGACGCTATATATCCATCTGGAATGGTCGTAACTTAGTCGCAATTCTCTCCATATACGATACCATTTGGACCAATTACGGAGATTACGTTGGGCACGAGGCGCGAGCGTTTACTTTCCCCAATTCCAAAACAAGCTAGCATAAATTTGAACAAAACGCAATCATTTACGCTTATAGGTACAGTGTACATTCTAGGAGCTTCATCGCCCGAACGATGTGCTAACGTAAAAGTTCTTTAAATATACTCAAATAATAAATACAATACGCGTGCGTTTGCTGCCGGGCAACCCGTAGCATAAACTGTATGTGCATGATTGAGAAATGGCTTCCCAATTCAAACGTCAACGACTTAATTATCTATACTCGAAAACCCTCGCCAAAAAATTTTCATTTCAAAAGTTTTTCATCCCGATAAGAATGGTTTACAAGTTAAACACATTGAATAAAAGGTTGATAATGACAATTATGTTCGAACCAACGCAACAATTTATTAATGTTATCATTATAGCGAAAGATCCATAAATTTAATCAGCCTTACGCATGCAGGAAATGCAGCTTTCGCAAGGTTTGAAAGGGATTGGTAATTATGAACCTTTGGATAATTATACGCGCATGGATATAAAAACTTTCCAGACTTGCTTTTAAGAGTCGATACTAATTCTAAACACTAAAAATTAATTGCGAAGTTAGTAATTTTTTTATCCTTCTTTTCATCATTATGTCTATTTTGTACAAAGAAATGACCTAGTTTCCGTGGGACTATAGGACAGTTTCTCACCGTTTTAGAAAAATATATAGCGATAAACATATGTGGAATATTTTGCAAATGCGAATGTCTATAAGAATAGTGAAAACGTTTCCATTTGTACAAATACATAAAAAGTTAGCAAAAAAGACAAACATGATCTGCATTCATTTTCTGTAGTCGATCTGTTAATCAATCTGTTCCTTGATTTTTTCAAAAGATTGGTTTTTTTATCGGTTAAACTGATATCAAGGATTTATAGATCCTGTTGATTGCAACCTTGAACTATTCGTGGACGACACAATATACATGTATATTTCACGAAGATAAAATCATACCGAAATGACGAAAAACAAAAGTTCATTGATATCTATGTACTAATAACTACATACTGTATATGATGTCCGCGTGAGAGTTCATATTGCACACAAGCCCAATGAATGATAAAACGCTCATGTACGATCGATTGCACCAACAGGTGAAAAAACTATAACAACTGATATCTGAAACGTTGCTGGCATGCAGCAAACTTGGCAACAGGAGGTCGTTCAGATTTCATCAATTAATAATTAAAAACCCATGCTGATATAAGCGCATGTTCCATATATACCCTTAAGCCATTTCATTGCAGCACCCAGCAACCCAGAATTCATTATTTTAAAAATTTCAGAAATGTAAAAACAAGTTTATATGGATTTAAAAAAGAACCAATAGTTTAGAAAGCTAACTATACAGTAACTATATATACTTGTATAGTACATGTAATTATATCGATTGAACTTGTGAGCATTTCTACGCTCGTGCATGTATACATGTACAGTATATTCAAAAGTGATGGCTACGTGTAAATGGTTACTACATTCAAGTAAAAACTTTCAAAACTGATATACTTAAGTAACTTAAGTAAAATTCCTTTCTCCCATGCAGGAGAACCGTGCATTAAGGTAACGATGCGACGATTAATTCAGTGCACTGGAACCTCATTACGACGAACTCGCTTACTACGAATTCTTGATGGTACGAAATAATTTAATGTCCAGTTCTCGTTTACTAAACGTTATGTTATTTCTGACCTCTGATAATTAAATAATTGGTACACTGACAACGACCATATTTGTATAATATTTGTATAATAATTTGTAATGTTTTATAACGTTTTATAATGTTTTATAAATATTTGTTCGTTGTTGAGTTGGCAATTATGTGACATAGTATTGTTTTCTATCTTGTTCAGAGCTTGAATAAAGGGACATGGTCCCGAAACGTCGCTAGTATCAGCAAAAAATATGGTCGTTGTCAGTGTACCAATTATTTAATTATTCATTCCGACCACTTGAAGATGGATTCATGGATTCTAAAAATACTATAATTTTTTGAAATTGCAATTTTTTTAAAATCTTTAAATTTCATCCATTGTGTAAAAATATATTTTGAAAACATTTTTAATCTAAGAGAATTTCTGTGTGATATAATTTTGCTTTCATGATTTGAATGGATATCAATTTTGAATATTGTGTAAAACAATTTTTCATCAATTCTGCAGGAAACCCAAATAAGATAAATGTGTACGAGCGACTTAAAAACCTGGAAGACAGAATCTTATTTTTAGAAGGTTTTTCCCCCGAATACTTTGGCGGCCGCCAGCCGTTGAAGTATTTTCGAAGCTCTGAAAATGAGAAACAGCAGTTGCAACGATCTCCACGCAAGGTAAATGTGCATCACTTAATATTTTTTAAGAATAGCATTACATGCATATTGCAGTGAATAATATGGGATAGGATGTGATGGGAATATATGGTATCAGGATGGGGTCTAAAAGTTGGAAATTTTGATGCCATTTTCATGCTTAAGCATGTTTTCGCTGACCAATGGACAGATGTGTGGATTTCTTTTTCATAAATAATTTCTAAATTTTTACGAGTCCCATTTTCTTTCATTGAGTTTCAATGATCCATGGCACGATTGGACTTGATTCAAATTTTTCCATAGAAGCGAAGTTTGATTGCAATAGCTATGATAGTTTATTTTTTTCGCGATTTTTGGTGTCATCATCTTTTAAGACGCCTTGTTGACTGTTCCATTTCTTTTGGCACAGAAGGATTTAACTTTGGACGAAATCAACGCCAGAAAGAATGAATTGATTAACCGTCTTTTGAAACTTTCCTCCGGATCGCGAATATAACTTGATAGCCTGCTTTAGTTCAAAATTCTTAGCAAATCACTGGTGTTGCTTCCTGTATCGTTCCTTGAGCCTCGGCTTGGATTTGCTCACAACCTGACGCTGATGAGCGCGCCTCCCGTCCCTTCTCATTGGCGACTGGGACTTCACCGGATTGTGGTTTCGATTGTGCTTCCGTCGCCGGAGGTGCTCGGCCCTAACTTCCACATGGAAACGCTCGCTGATGCTGTCGTCTTGTGGATCCTGTTTTTCTCCGCCATCATCCACGTCGTCGAGTTCCACATTTGCGTTGTGCTGTTTTCTTTTCTTTGCCCTCGACCCTTGCTTCTTACGGGTATCCGGTGCGGGAGCATCCGCCATGAGCAAGTTGTCGTGCGTACTATCCGCTTGCGTCTGCTGCATTTCCAGCAACTGCTCGATGATTCGGGTGCTGTAGTTGAACATCTTGGGATCATTGCAGTCGGGGTCCACTATCTCTCGGCCCTGCTGGCGCAGGCAATGGTTGGCGCAGCGTCGGCCGTTGTATAGACCGTATTCCCAGAATTGCACGCAGTTGGCGCAATTCTGCAAGCAAGAGTGCAGGCGCTCGGTCTTGGGCGCGCTGGTGTTGCTCGAGCAACGAACGTCCAGCAGCAACAGCCATAAACTCGCAATGACCAGGGCCCGGTAGCCGAAATTCTGTAAGCGGCATACGAGCCGAAGAGAAAACAAAGCAATTAGTGCATGTAGAATTTGCCTGATTGGTGAATTGGCAGATCTGATTTTATATCAACAAGCTGTACAATATATTGTAAAGAAATAAAACATGGTTAAAAAGTTAAGTTTGCCTTCAATTTTTTTTTGTAATTCAATTCATGTCATTATTTATACAGGATATTGCTAAACATGCATACAAATGCGACTACACCAAGTATGCATAATGAAAAGTATTTGAATGTTTTACCACTTAGTTGGTGAAACTGATTTATCTGAATTAAAATGCATTAAATATCAAAACTAAATATGAAAGAAAAGAAACTATTGATATATTCAATACTGCTACCGCTTGTAGCCAGTAAGATGAAATTTAAAGTATAATTGCTTAGAACCTCAACATACTTCTCAGCAATTCAATTTGAAACATCAGTGTGTATATTAATGCCCACATAACATTTGGGGAATTCAAAAATTACTTTGTGGCACTTTTCAGGTTATTTTTCAATTGTTGGTTACAATAATTTCATTATATCTCAATGTTGAATTTATCATGCAGGGTCATTGCTGAACCTCAGTAATTAAAAATTCAATTTCAATTCAATTCATTACCCTACGGTCAGCACATACAGTGCCGTGTGTGTGGGAGGGGGGGGGGGGGGGTAACAATTAAAATGAACTAAAAAGATGTTAAAGGATGTTTGGAATAACGAAACGTTTGAATTTTATATTTGCGTGTCTGATTATTCGTGCCAATAATTTCAGGCAGATCATTTCTGACATGATCACCCAATTTTTTGGCACGTACAAGTAGTCCCAGAGTATGGCGATAGAGGCTGCCCCTGAAAGTTGTACATCCATATGTAGTTTCGTGTGCCGCTGGGCTACAGTATTGCAAGGGGCAGTGCCCACTCCTCCTTGTCCCCTTTTACTCACATCTACGTTGCCCAGGTTTAGAGTTTCTCGTCTTGACAGTATCCAGCTCTATTCCATTGCAACAAAATTGGTCGTGCTTTTGAACTTCCAGGGATGGACAAATTATTTTATTAAGAAAGCTATGGCTTGCATGCACACTATGAGAACTGCTTGACAGCAATTTATCATTATCTTTCAAAAATCTTATCCAAGATTCAATTCAACTCGGTAACTATACTAGAATCAGCATACACAAATGCTAGATGTTTGGGGAGTAATTCCATATAACCAGTTCTTGGGTTTTTCATCATTCTCGTTATGGCTGACCCCCATTGTCATCGATTAATTGAAAGTTATTCTATGAAAGACCATTTTAGAGTTTTACTGTATTATGGGCAAAAAGAATGATCAAGTGTTGAATTATGTTCAAAAGTTTCCTCAACTTGTTTTGAATTAATGACCAAGTTTTGCCAAAACGTACATAATTATAAGTCCTCCCGACTTGAGTGACACAAAGCTCACCACCTTGCTAGCTGGTGAGCTTGTTTTGAGAAGAACGTTTTGCCAAGAAAGGTATGTTGATCTTTCTGATTGAAATTTCGAAGGTGAATATTATAGGCATTCATGCTTGCATGGTGGCCACTGACAAGATTTCATGCTCTCGGCCTCTGGAATTGACCTCATATCAATGGAATCACGATTAGACAGACTTCCATGTCTATAATGCAGTAAACCGCTTTGAGTTGCACTACGCTTGTATTTTTTCGATTTTGTTTACGTCTTTATTGAAAGCTCAATAAAAAAAGTTGTGCAAAATTACACAAAGTTTTTCTCATTCGTATTCAGTCAGGCGAGTTAAAGTGACGTAAGTCTTAATAAACCAAAGTGTAAGATGTATAAAAATGCAATATTTAACCAACTGCATGCACTAGTGGTACTCGTACAGAAACTTTACGAATGAAACTTATTTTTAACACCATGCCGTTATGAACAAAAGCGTAATGTATTTTCATAAATATGAAAACGTTATTTATTTTCAATTTAAATATTTTAATATCAATGTTTTTAATTTAAAACTAACGCCTTGGAAACTTTAAAATAGAAAATTCTTAATCGTGAGCTATTTATCTTCTTTTTCTATTGACAAAGAAAAAAAAACGTTTTTGAACGTAATTGCCTCATAAATATTACACAACTCAATTACTTCTTTTTGGTTGTTAAAATTCCTAAATAAATTTTATTATTATAAAAGGATAAGTTTTAACTCGCTGTTTTCACTTTGTTTGCCTCATAAATATATTACAACTTACATGTAATTACATTGTTTGCGTTAAAATGTCTAAAAAATATACTATAAAATAAATAACGTTTCAATTTATTAAATAAAACTCCATCGACGACCAAGTTAGCTTTTAAATAGCGACGTTTCGGCGCCATGAGCCTTTATTCAAGCATCTATAAGAACGCATAATTGTAAATTTGTAACAAATTTACAATTATGCTAATTTGGTCGTCGATGGAGTTTTATTTAATATTTATTAACCGGCCACTTGAAGATGTTAAGATTTATTAACGTTTCAATTTGTCGACAAATATTTTAAAATTAATTTTTTTTGTAAAAAATGCAACTTTTAAGATCAAGATGGGATTTTTTATTTGATTATTTAGTTATAACATTGAATCTAAATCTATGAAATTTTTTAATGTTTCAAAGCTACCTTTAATGTTTGTTGATCAAGTTTTTTTTTAAATGTTTCAAATTTTGAAACGCTCGTTTCCAGTAAAACATCACACTACAATTATTTGAGCAATTCGTGTAAACAGCACTGATTCGATGCTGCCATCGTTACATGAATTTGCATACACAAGGTTTTCTAGCTTCTTAGAGCCATTGAAGAGATTGTTTTTGTGACATTTTCATTTTCACCAAATTTGACTAGTCAACTTCAACTTCAACAATCGTGAGACTAGTCTAATAACGGTAGTGCTTGCAAATCAGGAAAGGCCTTGACGTTCGTGTGAAACAGATAAGTCACTGATCACCCACACAACCTCTATATTTGTTTTGATGGCTGGCAACTTTTTATTTCCTATTTCCTCGATCATGTTCAAACTACCAACGATTCAGGATCTCGGCTTTCTCCCCTTGACCGTTTGACACACTTTTGCATCGACTGCCTTTCTTTGAAGAGAAAATCCAGTGACATCAAACGGGTCAGAATTAAATAAAAAGTGTGCAAGAAAAGGAAAACTCCGTTATCCGAGTAAACAACCTTGCCTGACATTTTTCCTCGAAAATGACGGCTCTGATTAGTTTTTTGACACTTCGTGATGACGTTTATTTCTGAGATAACTATAGTGCAAATACAATCCCGTCAATGGCCTCTCTCACCTTCGATTTGACACCTGAAATGGAACAATGGATGGCCGATTCAACAACATGTCTCTTCAGAAATCCTAGCCCTAGTCCACATAGACGTTTTTCCCCGAATTAATGAAATTTGATAATATTCAACATGACGCGCTGAATGGCAATTGGCAAAACCCGTAGAAAAAAAGTTATTTTTTCTTAGAAAAAAAAACAGGATAGGCTGTGGATACAAAGCGTACCAATGTACATGTGCAGTATATAAACTCTGTTACAATTTTCTTTGTAGCAAAAAATTCATAATTTAAGTGATCCAAGGGCAATTAATATACAATATTTATAGAAATGCAAAGACATTCCATAAAATATATTTCAGAAAATTCAGATTTAACAATACGAATTATGAAAATAATTTTGGAATATTTTTTTATTATAATTAAATTCAAAAAGTGCTATGGTACAACTAGCCCTAAGCCCACAACTAATCATAAAATAATAGCACTATACGTGTAGAATTCCACTGTTTTAATATAAAACGTACTTTTTTTTTCTTCATTGCTATGATTGATTTCATTATAATTTCATCACTCTGAAAATAAAACTTGGAGAAAACCATTACTGTACTGCATTTTCTATGTTTCAAGCCTACGTGAAATCAAGAGAATGAAATTATACACAGTACATTGTCTTGCTCTGATGTTCAAAATGCCACTATAGGGTGCGTTTACGTTGAATTTGTTACCAGTCGCTTGAAAACCAGTGTCGCTTATAGTTGTAAGCTTCTGTAATACCACTAAGGGACACTGGTTTTTCAAGAGACTGGTAACAAGTTCAACGTAAACGCATCCATAGACGCCAAATAACGCCTTATATCATTCCCAACACGTCTTTCTTCACATACTTGTTTAAAACAATTTATGATTGGTTATTTGACCATAACACCTTTTATAACGAAATTTCAGAAGAATTTACGTATGGTGACACTAATGAAATCATAGTATACAAAAACAGCGTTAAGTAAGCGGCTTTTCCATTATAATTAGCCTGTTTTTGTAAACAGTCAGGGTAGAGTGTACTTTATTTTAATTGCAGAGAACCACGGTGTAGACAGACTATAATCAAAAATGTTGTGTTGTTAAAGTCGACTACACTTAAAAATGTAAACAAATTTAGTAAAGAATGGGTAGATAAATACTTTCCAGACAGAGAAAAAAAATCAATTCATGCATGAAAGCAAGAAAACGAGGAATTGTGCAGTCCTCATAAAACGTTAAGCGTTGTTGAACTTTATGCCATCCATAAATGGGACGTTGTCAAGGATTTGCATGTCTAGAAAAAAAGACGAGGATCTTGTTTTGTTTATATCAGCTGTAAACATCGATTTTCACCACAACAATCCTTGAATAAACCTGATTTTCCTTTTTTCGTCAGACATTGTTTTTCCAGGCCTAGAAGTAAAGCCCGTTAGTTATCTGCAGTCAAGTACAGTACTTTTTAGTATATATATGAATAAATGTGTCACTGTCAGGAAATGAATATAACTCGAATGTTAAATGAAATGATTCATTGAACTTTTGTGGTTATCTCCTGATGATGAATGTTTTTTCTCAAATTCATCGAGTTATTCTGAAGCAATAAATTTGTAAAATATTAAAAAAAACCCATTCAAAATGTCATATAATACGTTCAGTTGGGATTACTAAAGTAATTTCTGTCGGCAAGCGTTCGCCTTTACACTATTTTACCATTTTATAATAAAAATCTGGCTGTTTACTACACGTGGCATGGCAGGTTATAATCATGGCAGAGAAAATGTATTTAGACTAGGTCATGGTCATAAAGTAAACGAGTAGTATTATGTTAATAGTTTTTATCTCTAAATATCGAAGATCTTAAATTCTTCCATATAATGCAAGCTAATCACGTGGTGTATCAATTATCGTGTTAAAAAATTAACTGCTAAAATACAATTCGCTAAGCTTCTTTCCGAGTACAAATTTGCGAAACTTTGTTAAAATTTTCCGAAACACAATTTTTTATGTTTCGGACGTCTGAATGGGGGAAAGGGAGGGCTGATTGACCGGACACAATGCGGATAGGGGGTAGGGAGAGTTCAATTTTGGACAAATTTTGAGGACGTCCTTTTTGGATGGCCCCTTATTTTCCCTAGAGAAGGATAAACATTAAAAAAAACTGTCTCGGTTTTATACAATTTCTGCATTTTGAGCACGTATACAGTGTACGTCAGTAGGATTGGGATAAAACTTGCTGTTTATAGTGAACGAAATGTGTATTGAAATATATATAGTTCGAGCACTTAAAAGTTTGACGTTTTGATTTTCTAACGCTTTGTGAAACATTCTTTGGTGCAAAATGACGTGTAGAGGACTGCTTTTAACAATTATACGAATAAAAGTTCGTACATTTTAGCTTTTTAATGAAGATTGTTTTACGTGTCTTGCATTACAACCCATTCACCCCATGGTGAATGGAGTGGGAAGTTGGGAACATTTAGATAAGAACGTTTCATCCCAGTATTTGAAAATGTGATTTTATTAATACTTTAAAAAAAAATTCGAAATAATACTGTTTTCTGTAATTTTGACTGTCTATGGAGTTTTAGTTGACATTTATTATAACAAAAACCACGTTTATCCATTAGTACAAATCAAATTTGTCGTCTTCCCCAAGAGATTCACGCAATTTTTTTATTGTTAAATCTGGAAAAAAAAATTAATTTCTAACATGCCATATTTCACCCAATTAAATCATGACTTTAAAAAGAAACGCCGCCATGAAGGGCAAGATGTGGGAAGAAAGAGGAAATGTAAACCTGCGTGAACAATATTCATTATTCTAAACTTTTATCTTCTGACATGCTTTGCCTGTAAATGTAATTTGTTAATGCCAGATTTAAATGTCTGCTAAACATGGTTCACTGATGGGAAGCATGCAATGACACCTACAGTAGCCTACAATATCATAATGCAGTGCACTTTATTTATCGAGCAATTATGTAAGTAAGGTGTTAATTTATTATTTGACGCCTAAAAACTGGTTTTTACCTTTACTTTTCGTTCTGCTTTTAAAATGAGGCTATAGATCAGTTTCAATTTGAAATTCTTCGCATGTTTACGCCTGCATAGGGTGTGCCTCAGTGGTTCCTTAAGTAGCATCAAATGTCACTAAAGGTTCTCATCTAATAAATTTATTTCATTCATAATGCGATTGAATTTATTTCTTTAATTTAGTTCGGTGTTAACTTAATTCAGTCGCTGTTACTAGGCGTGAAATTTTCAAACTGATAAAACCAAAAAAAGAAAAACAACTGCGAGGCATTGTTGAAAAAAGTGTTTGAACGTGTATCAGAAACTTGCGTGAAATTATCATGGCTGTGCATTTAAAACGTAACCTTAAAAATCAGCATCAGACAACCGACATATAATTTGAACCGGTATTTATATGAATCCGACCTTGCACGGGAATAACGATTGTCATAGACTTGTCCTGATGAAGATACCTGCGTCTAAAAATAGCTAATGTAACTTTGTACTAGTCCTAAATACACATTGTACTAGTGAGCTCGGAATTTTGAAGAACTTTGCGAACAAATATTTTTTCAAATGCATTATTGCTCTGCAAAAAATCGTGACAATTTTTTTTTTGTTTTCGTTCATCCATGTGAGACAATGCAATACAAGTATGTAGATGGGAAAACTATTAAATCTACCTCATGTTTTTGCATATTGCACATACTGCGGGTATACCGAGTGTTTCATTTGTCATGATCTGTCCAATATCTTTTAAAATAAACAGTAAATCGAAAAAGTTATCAGAATACAAGATTAGTATTATCAGCTTACCTTTCAAATTATGCAAGAATTAAGGAGCCTCTTTGAAATTTCAAACGGGGAACCCCATTTGTTTTGCAGATTATGAATCTGCGTTTAAAACACAATTAGTTTTGTCTTAAAACATTTTTTCGTATAATCTTAGATGTCGCTGTAATCGATGAAACTTTCTAAATGTTGAGAAATTTGCATCGAACGAAAAAATGTTCCAAATAACAGTGTAATTCAATTTAAAAGGGCAACAATTGTGCAAAACATTTATACAGTTTCATCGATTACAGTGACATATCTAAGATGATGAGAAAAAAATGTTTTAGACAAAACTTATTGTGTTTTAAGTTCATATTCATAATCTGCAAAAAAAAAGAAAGGGAGGGTCCCCATTAAAATTTCAACAGTTTTTCTTAATTTTTTTGCATACTTTGAAAGGCAAGTTGATAATATTAATCTTGTATTCTGATAACTTTTCCGATTTACTGTTTCTTTTAAAAGATGAAGAACATATCATGATAAATGAAACACCCGGTATATTGAATATGTAAGCCTAACCTATTTAAAATTCACCTTTCCAAATAGACAATTCAGGTTGAGCATCCCTTATCCAAAAGGCTTTTTTTCTTATTTTGAAATGTTTATTTACATAATAAAATATCCTGGGGATGAGACCAAATTTCACCAAAACATGAAATTGATTTGTTTTATGTACATCTTTTACACGTACTGTATATATATATATATAACTTATAAGATAATTTTCAACAATGTTTTGGGCATGAAACAAAGTTTGTCTAAATAAACCGAGAAACATGTGTGGAATTTTCCACTTGTGGCGTCGTGTCGGCTCTCACAAAAGTTTCGAATGTTGTAGATATCCCCAAATTGTACAATATTCTGATTAGTGATTCGTAGAATTTTTTTTTTTAAAGCCAGGGGTATTGTAATGGATAATTTTCATTTGTATTCCAGCATTATTTTCTGCTATGGCAACAGCATTCAAATGCAGTTTCAAACAACTAAATGATTTATGAAACCTCATGGAAATACATTTGTAACATTAATATCCATTAATATCAGCATATTAGCAAATTTAGTTCAAAAAAAATAAATAAAAAATAAAAACAATAATTAATTCCGCTTACATATTTTATATTTAAAAAAAAATAAGTTTTGATTATTTTATAAAACCGATGTACGTCAATTTAGCATAGTTTTAGTAAAAAATGTTTTTTTTTAAATTAAACTTTTTCGCTTGATTTTGTCAAGGGAACCTGAGAACTTTTTCAAAGCTCAAAACCTGAAACGTTTTACGAAAACTTGTTACTAAAATGCATTTTTACACTAACAAACAAATCAACAAACAATAACGGAAATAATAAAGCGCACGTAATGCGTTTAACTTTCTTCGATAACTAATTAAGTCTATTTTCTGTGCCAAGAAGCAATGTTTGACCACACATTCACCAGCCCACAATTACGAACAAAACGATCTCGCTGATCCACTTACCATGTTCACCAAAGTTGGCAGACCGGCAACCCTTTTCTCTTATACAACGGTATATATCGCTCAGCCTCGTGAAGCGATAAGACAACTATAGCGTATTTTTACAAAAATATATATATTTTATAAATTTTGAGAAAACTTGATTTTTCTGGCGAACTTATCAAATCGCTTCTGCTCGAGAATGTGCCGGCCCGCAATTGTTGACCGCTCCTTTATGGGTCGCTCTCTGTTGCCGTTGTTGTGGAAGTTGCTTTCCGAACCAACATTCTGGACGTGTTTCTCACCTAGAATGATAAGTTGTGGCTCGTCGCCTTATAATCTCATTGAAAATGTGGTATTTACGGTAGGCCTTGGTCGTCTAAATAACTGGCCACTGGGCAAGGCCGCCTTCCCTCCCCATTCGGGGGGCGGGCCCCCCATTTTACCTTCGTTCATTATCCTTTTCATTTCTGAAACACTTTCCTAGTTAAGATTAGCATAGAGAGGAAAATGCTGACCGGTCCGGTCGTCTACACAGGCCGCCGACCGGTTCTTTCGCATCCTTAACATAGTTTTCAGCGTGGCTATAACGGGCATCCTAGATAACTGCACGAGCCACGTTGAGACTTTTTTTTAAATGGTTTTTTAATGCCTATTCCCAGATGCGGGGATGAATGTCAATTGGTCAGGTGGGCTGCCGGAGTGGGGGTGGACAAGCTGCTCGACGATGGTAAACAGTCGTAAACTCTGCTAGGAAACCTTGGCCCGTAACCGGGATTTTCAAGGGTTTCAGTGACATTTCAACGTGGATTTCCTGCTTTGGGCATCCTGGTTGGGGACAAATGCGCCAGGTTTTCAGTCTTCCTTGGTTTTACTTCATCAGAACTTGGATGATGTATTTTCGGATTTTACGACCTATACTGTATAATCAAACTTGATATTGAACATGGAACAGGACACAGGCGATCCTGAAGTCGATACATTTTTTTGATCAATTAATGAAGTTGATGAACCATATCCAACAAATTGAAAATTGAATCATGAAGATAAATCCTTCATTAAAACGCGTCATCAGAAAAAAATTGTATTGCGGGTATTGATTTGTCGCAATGGCAAACATAAAATACATTCTATCTCGTGCATTATTTTCGATTTCATGTGCATGTAATATGTTAGCAATATATGTTGGCCAGAATATGTATTGCAATACGCAACGAACAATATGCAATGATTCAAATATAACTACAAAACGAGCCATGTTGAAATTTGTTGGGCTAGATTATCCTGCCATATGACATTATTTCGCTGACTATACAGTGTATAGACTGTGAGTTGCATTGAAAACACAATTTTAGAATTTTACGAAACAAGTACATGTATTAATTAAAATACAATGTACAGTACTGCGGTGTTAAAAACTTCTAGAAATGTACTGTATATACAGAGTATGTCTAATCCACCTTTTCGAATTTGCTGTGAGAATTTCGCTAAATATTCGGCCAATACTGAAAATCACAACGAGTAAATGACGTGGGTAATGTGGGGGAGCTGTAATATGCAAAATGTGAACATCGAATTATTTCCCAACGTGAATGACTTTTTCGGAATGCTTGGTAAAACCTGCAAATAAGAGCTTAAGCAACGATGATTGATATTTTTTTAAATATTTGTCTGTATACAGTTGTTCAGAAAAAGCAAACGTATACAGTCTTTGAATTTCATGAATCGCCAGACAGCTTGGTGCAATGGTCGATGTACTGTTAATCTGTTTATTTGCATTCAACCATCGATAAAAGTTGGGAAAATTCGTCATTTTCCCACGATTTGTAAATATTTTGAGCATGTCTTTGACGTTAAAACGAACAGTTAAAAAACGAGAGAATGCTAGAGAACGGGTTAGGTATATTATAATTTTTATAAAACCCAATTTTTCTTCTCAAAGGTCATTATCAAAAAGGGGCTCTGACCCCAACGGTACTTGAACCTGACAGTTAGAAAACAAGCAGTTCCTGCCAGTCAGGTTATGCGGAATTTAGGTGTATTGACTCTTGGTTTTCGTCTTTTTTCCCTTCTGGGTGAAATTCCAAGATCCGGGACTACTTCTTGTGAAAAGTCAGGAAAAGTTATAATTTATCATGGGCGACGTGCAACAGGGAGGCCAATAAACTTTAAAGGGCTTAAAAGTTATTCAACTTTCGCTTTTCTCTACAGGTTGATCAATTAATTATAAGAATTTGTGCAACGAACGAGACATTACTCGATCAATGTTATCAACGCTACTAACTTTCAAATATGATATGTCATATAGTCCAAATTGGGACGAAGGGATACAACATTTTCAAAGCAGTCTGTGATTTTTTTAAAGAAATGCCATCCATGGCCACCAGCCAAGCATGTACAGTAGTATTCAAGCTCAAGTCGGTGACAAACTAAAGTTCGTCATGAAAATAATAAAATATATTTGGTCGTCTTTATTCTACACAAAAGCTAGATTTTTACTTTATAGAGACAAATGGAAAATTTTGGAATTTTAAACTATCTTTTTATTGCTATTTTTAAGATCTGACATAAAATTTCACTTGGAACTATACTTAACTTGTAAAGTTAAGTTTACTTGCGATAACTTGGAGTAGTAGTGGTACTGGTACCCTGCAAAAATTACCCCTCTTTTGAATTGTAACTTTATCGCTGTGTAATATGTCTATAATCATGTTTCAATCAATGTCATTTTTCAGTGATGAAAATTATTATTTTTACAGTAGAAAACTAATTTACAGATATTGCTGCATTGGTTCGTGTAATTTAAATTATTTTTAAATTATTATTTATTAAAATATCAAAATTATGAGAAAAATAATTGATATACAAAGAAATATTTATAAAAAAAGCAAGAACAACGTGATTCGAAATATGACACTTGCACGGAGAAAATATTGCCGTTCGAATGCTATAACACCTGAGATATGACATTTTGCATGAGTCCCCCTAAGACCAAAAATGCTTTATCATAATGGCACGTGGTTATAGCAGACAATTTTTGAACTCCATCACATTGACACTGACACTGTTGAACTACGTACATAAGGAGCCATTCAAAAAGCACGTTCTGATGTAGGGGGTTGGGGGGATAGGTTGAATTACGGACACAATGTGGACAGGGGAAGGAAGGGGACGTCCACTTGAAAAAAATGCCAAATAAAATCAGTTTCCAAATTAAAAGGGAAATTGAGCGCAATATCGCGTAGGTGGGTTGTAAATTGCAAAAGTCAGTAAACTGGGTACTTCAAGTCCTGGAAAAGTTAGAGAACTTAAAAACTCAGGGTCAATTCGCAAAATTTCAAATTTCCCAGTACAAATTTGCAAAATTTTCATTTTTCTCGAGCATAAACTCGCAAAATTCTCAATCTTTTCCGAGGACATCTTTACAAATTTTTCCATGTTTTCCCGAGGACAAATTTGCAAAAGGTTCCCGAGGACAAATGTACCACATTTTCCACATTTCCAACTGTTATCGAGTACAGATTTGTAAAATCGTCAACATTTTCCGAGTACAAAGTTGCGAAACTTTCAAAATTTTCTGAATAAAATTTTTAGTTTTAAGTTTCGGACGTCCGAATGGGGTGAGGGAGTCCTGTTTGACCGGACACAATGCGGACAGGGGGTAGGGGGGAGTCCAATTTTGGGCAAATTTTGCGGACGTCTTAATACTATATATTTTCTTTTTACATAAATTTCGTTTTAGTTATAAATAATGACAAATGTCATATTTCGTCAACTTCAAATATATGTTGTCCGCAGTAATTCGAAGTCGTTAATTTAGAAAGTAATACGTGTGAGCGGTGTGACCGTGTGACCTTCATTACTCGTTGTAATGTTCGTATGTTTTATGTAATCGTGACTGCATTATCTTCATGTCATACTGCCACCATGTAGCGAGTGAAAATCGCTCAAAATTGTCATCAATGTTCCCCTTCCTGATGTATTTTATAACCATTTTGTAGAAAACAAATGGCTTATAAGCACTCCTTGTCATTTTCGCTCAATCTTACCAAAATTAATGGCAAAAATAACAAATGATGAAGGGCATAACAAGTTATCTTTAGGTTTAACTGAAAGTGATTAGTAAAAAGCGGCCGTGAGGCTCGTTTTCCATAGGAAGTGATTTGCTTTAATTACAATTATTGATTAATGATTCAGTAAAGAAGTTCATTCACCTTAATCAAGTTAAAATGCCGCGCCAGGTTATAAAAAGAAACATTTACCCTTAATTGGTGATTTGTCTGTGAAGAATGAATTAAGAATTGCTCGCTTAAATTAACAAAAACAAATTTAGCGAAAGTACTTAGCTTTTTTTTAATTGATGAAACTAATTATACCAATGGCTGTGTTCACGTTGAACGTGTTTCAAGCGATTGGAAACAAGCTCTACGTGAACGCAGACTATTTATAACCTTTTCACAAATACACTGCATGTATTTATTGAAATGCAACATTTTTTTTAGTAAGTGTTAACTTTCGGTAGTTGATCTACTGTTTCTTACAGTTTCATTCAACAAACTATAAATTCCTAGTCATGAAATATCTCTGTCTTCCATCTCAATAAATAGTTCATCAAACATATCAATTTAAAAAAATCGGATTTTAGCAATGGCTCGTAGCCTTCACTTTGATATAGCTGAACGTTAAATGGAGAAACGTAAAAAGTAAAACTACTGTATGAAGTGAATTATAAATAATTAGGAAAAAGTATTTGTAAGACGCTTTTATTTCGGTTTTATCAGAATTTGGGATGGGGAAATCATCGTTGTTCATAAGTAAGTTTAGCCACTCCTTACCAGAAATCACCAGATTTTACTAACATCATCTGGAAATTAGACCTCGAGAATATAAAATTTTATAACGACATCACCGTGCAATCCAACTGCATGACCAGTTTTTTTGTACCTCAGCTCTATATTATGACGCCAACTCTTTGTGTTCACTCATCCAAATAAATGTTAACAAAAACGCAAGAATTAATGAAGTGGCCATTGTAAGTTCCTTTATTTTATTCGTGTTCACTTATGAAACCGCATCTTTCAAAATATTGATAGTGAAAATATCATACAGGAATCGGAAAATTTTACTTTTCGGTTTTACCGGGTTTCGTATTTTCATCGAAAGCTGCATGTATTGGTAAAATTTAGAAAATGACTTAAGTAAATATCTTAGAGGTACTCACAAGCTTTGCGAATCGAACTTTAGCACTCGTGAATGTTACGAGTGAAAAATTGAAATGCTAATTGGTTTATAAAACCACTCAAGGCTTTTTACAAAGTAATTAATGGATTCCTTCCACACACGTGACTTCGTGACGGTAAAGTGTGATTTGCCAAACTTTCCGTCTGAGTACTCCTATTGAATTACTAGCTTGTAAAAAGATTTTTACTATGTAACGTTTATGCTGATTGTCCGCTCAAATTAAATCTGCATTCTGTCGTTGTTTTTAAAAAAAGATAAACGTGAAAAATTTTGTTTGAATTTTTAGAGAAAAACCGGCATTTGAGGTGAGTTCCCATGCTGGACTTTATTTACAAATGGATCATATTTATCTAAATGAGTTTTTTCTATAAGTTTCTATCATTTTAGGAATTGGGTTTAGCAGCCAATTGACACAATGCAACACATTTCTGACTACTGTATATACTGTATTTTTTTTTTTTTTTTTTTTTAAACGAAGATGAATTTTAAGTTTCTTTTTGTCGAATTTTCGTCCTGCTCTAGAGCTACTCTTTTTTAAGAGCTTAAAGTGGTCTGTATGCTAATGTTTTCATAGCGACCAGTTTGCAAAAAGGCCGAAAACTGCAACCTCAGACAAGTTTTCACCGATGTCGCAATTTTTACTCACGAGCGTGTTTTGTCAACAACACGGTTTGCAAATGTGTATCAAATACTAATTAGTGTAATCGGTGACTAACGCACAATGGTAGGTGGTTACATAGACGTTAGATTGCAATCCAATTTAATTAATGTTGATTTCCTCGTGTAAATAGCTATCAGCAATTGCTTTAATCTAAATCTGGTGCATTAAAAATATGCGAAATGTCATTGAAAGGTGCGAGCCGATAATAAACTAACGTTGAATCGACAAAACTAGTCGTAAAAATCGAAGTCGTCCTCTTCCATCTTATCCTCATCTTTTTTAAGATCTGGCTTGGATATTTTGTAAGGTGTGTCAAGTCCAAGATGCACCGCTAGAGAAAAGAAACGTGCAATTATGAAGTACCATTTCTTAAAGTTCAAAAAAAAATCACAACTAATAGTAGAATATTAGTATATTAATATAGTATAATTAATTAATATTAATTTATTAATATACAGTATTTATTAATAAATATTCTACAGTGTACGTGTAATTCTCAAAATTGTCATTTAATATTCCACGTATAATCTCGAAACTATGTTGTAATATAAAAAACTATTATGATTTAATGTTCGATTTATTTTACTACATGTACATGTACTGCATATTCTGGTAAATAACATAGGTACATTATATCTGCAATTTTTTTTTCGATTCTGAAATTAATTTTATATATTGGGAAAACAAGGAAAGTTGAAATACCTAATTTTTGATGCAACTTTTGACTCGGTTGTTTCTCATTTTGCGCTGGATTTGGTAGAGATATCAAACTACTTTCTGAAGACCTTGCAGAATTAGCATCTTTGGTTGTTCTATCCAAATGGGGATTTTTTGAAGGCGAGCTTTCTTCTTTTTGTAACTCATGCTCAAATTGAGCTAATTCATGCTCGACAAATCTAGTGAAAATTAAACCAAAAAAACAAAAACAATGAACATTGGAAACGCCATTGAACTAAATTACAAATTTATTTGCATAATAGATGCGATAATTAGAATAACCCAATTACATAATAAATTCATATAATATATACCCTGTATATATTTTTTTTTAAAAAAAACGTTGCTACACAAAAATCATAAAACACGGTCGTTTTATGATTTTGTATAATAATATTTTAGTGATTAAAATTATGGACTATGTATAAAAACAAAAACAAAAACAATGCCCTAACTGCTATTTTCAGGCAACGTTTCGGGTCCATGAACCTTCATTCAAGCTCCAAAAATACAAAGAAAAACAATTAATTTTGTTTTTAAGATATTGTTTTTGTATTACACTTCTGTAATATAATTGTTGTATTTTTTTAATTTTAGAGCTTGAATAAAGGCCCATGGGACCGAAACGTTGCTTGCAAATAGCAGTTTGGTCATTGTTTTTTTTTAATTTAATTAATATTTTCGACCACTTGAATGTCTTCATTTATGTGTAAAGCTTAGATGGAAATTCTTTTAAAACATTCAAGAATATGAATTCCGTAAAAGGAATATTTGCACCTTTTATTTAATACGAGCTCGTAGTACTGACTATATACATGTATGCCTATAGCATAGTCTAAACATATTGGTCGTCCAAAAAAACTTTGGATCATGGATCACATTTAGGTGACGCTGAATTCGACAACATGTTTGTGCACAATAGTGGGAAAAACCCTTTGCATTTTGGGTCTAAATAACAATGCGGCTCTGGAGATGCAGCATTTGGATTTGCCATCATGGGTACATGTCAGCGATGTCAACAAATCTTATCTATATTCATCGTATTGTTTACCAATTTCTCGAAACTATGACAAGGAAACGTGTGTCGAGGAATTACTTTCCATTACTTTCCATTAGCGATTTTGACCACTTTTGCCCACGTACGCAGGCTTTGTTGAAAATGATCGAGAAAGCCATTTAAATGCAAATGTATTGGCTACATTTAATTACAGAAACTGGTAATGATTTTTTATCAAAAAAGGGGGTGTGCAATGAACCTTCTCTGAAGGAAGTATACAGAAAAAGGGATCAAGGGCGAAACAGCCAGGGAAAACAAACAAAATTGCAATCAATGAATAAGAGAAATTTTGAGTTGATGATTTGGAGATACTTGTATTGGTGAACAGCAATGACGGATTTATGACCAAGTAATCCTTGCGCTGATCAAACCCATAAATATTCTTTAATAGCATAACACGTCTGATTACTTATATCCATTGAATTTAACGTCCAGCCAGCTCCATCATGCATGGGGTCAATGGATGACCAGTGGCTACTTCTCCAATGGCCAGGAAGGTTGGAGAGAAAGGGGTTAGTTGGTCAGTGGTTCAGTGTTAGTGTTTGCTATTCAAGGATCCCTGATTTGGTTTGGAAAAAGTGAAGTTATCTCACGAGGAAGACAAACTTTCACCTCGGAAATTATAATCGTGTTATCGTTTGTCAGGCAGGTTTACTACATCTGTACGCGATAAAAAAAACCATTAAGTTAAAGGTTCGGAAATGTGATAAGATCGATTCCCGATTTTTTTTCAACCTGTTCACAGAGAGCTAAAAAACGGCCTAGTTTATCTCTACTTGAAATTTCTTTGAGTTTCCTTAAGTGCAGTATGCGTTTTTTCATCATGAAGGGCATTCTAGGCCGAGTATAAACGGTTTTGTGTCACTTTCAATTTGCTGGCAATTTTTAATGCATTTAACGATGCTCATATGCAGGCACTGAAAGTCTGATTTTTTTTTTATTTTTTATTTTTTTTTTGGAATGCTTTATTGGAAATACATTTTAAAATATGAGTAAAAGTTAATGCTCAATAATTTCAATACTGAAGAAAATATAATATGCGTGATGTGTGGTCAAATAAGCAGCGTTAAAGAGTCTGACAGCACACTCTTGGAGCAAGTGATTTGGAACCAAGGTGGCAGCCAAGGAAAGTATTTAGGAACCTTGCTAAACTCTCGTGGAGTGAGTCTCCTTGGATGCCATCTTGGTTCTGAAATGCATAGTCCCAAGGTTGCGTGGGTCGAACCAAAAATCGTTTCGTTAAGTGTACGCAACAATTCTAAAATTGCAATAAAAAAACTCTTTTAACACTGAAAACGCTAACCTTATTGGAGCTGTCTGTGCAACCAGGTTGGCCAATTGGTGGTCAATGTCACTATCAACTTCGTCACTCAGCGTGTCAGAGGTTTCTTCTGGTTTCATGGCCGCATTTTGTTTCAACTGGGGGTTTGGCATTCTTTCTTGAACAACTGCTGCTAGAACTAAAAATTATCTACCAGGTATATTCTACAGCTGCCTCCGTAGCTAGAAACTATAGTGAAAACTATTTGTGAAAAAATGTGTTCAGACATTCACAATATGCAGTTATTCTAAAGCAAAACTGAGATTTTGAAATTTAGATGGCCAAATTTAAGAAATAAAATCATGAATATATTTTTGTCGAGTAGAACAATAATTATCATAAACTATAACCTAGGGTTTTCATTGCAACCAGTTGTACGAGCGTATTTGACCATCATTTTGATCATGCATACTTTAAAACTTCTTAAACTTTGGTCTTATGTAGTTAAAATGCAGGAAAAAGTTCACAAAGATCATCAACGACCTTCAAACTAGCTCTTCTACATTTTGGAATTTTTGAAAATTGCTGCTGATTTTAGATGATCACTCGATGATTCCTAAATCTTGAATACACCCGCAAATTTTCCAAACATTTCTTTAAAAAAATCTTATTTAAAAAATAACCGTAAAGAAGATGAATTAAAAATTGTTCAGCTTAAAATATGTTGAACTATGAGTATGCAGTAATGAGTTATAAAAAAAATAATCATGGATCTGTCCGAACATTCACAAGTATTCCACAAGACATGCTTAAAAATTAAATAAATTGAAAAAACTATTTACACCAATGTAGCAAATATAGGTCATTACAAATTCATCCTTACCTGGTGCATGGGGCTTCGGAATGGAATCAAAAAAACTGTCATCTTCATCATCGTCATCCTCATCCGAGGACAAAAATGATAAAATTCCTCCCGTGGACTTTTCTTCCTGTTTATCTATGGCGGCATCAGTTCTTAACTTTCTCACAGTGTCAAATAATTCAGGAGATGGTGTGATTTCGGTTATTTCTGAAGCATCGTCCGTTTCCGTTATTTTTATTAAATTATCTGGGTTGGTAGTGATGGTTTCCGGTGTGATCTTGTCTTCCAAATTTTCTTCATTGACTGATTCATTGTTAGCAAGTACTTCCTCCTCCAGACTTACTGCGTTCTCTGGTTCTACCAGATGTTCTACTTTAGCTGGAATTGAAGATTCCGATGGCATTGGAATGTTTGGTTCTTCAAGAGTTTCTGTCATCATTTTAGATGTTGATAAATTTCCCAATACTTTATTCTCCTGATTTTGTGAACCCATATCTTCGGTAAGAACAAATTCAGGTTGGAAGGGCTTTTCATTTTTCGAAAAAAATCCTTTCCTTTTAATTCCAGCGATTTCTTCATTTTCCATGTTTCCTACAATTTCTTCAGCCACTGTTGCAATTTCTGCCTCTGCGATTTTGGCTGATAACTCCTGTTCTGACGTGACGGCAAAGCTATTTTCTGCTTGATTTGATTGTTCGTGTATTACCTGAGTCTTTGTTTTTGTCATACTTCCTGCATCAACATGAATTTCTGTTTGTGTGTCAATTGAGCCATCTACTCCTGATTGGTTTTCTGGCAATGACACCGACTCATCATTTACTAAAAATCTCTTTTTCGATGGAATTTTGATTTTATCGGGCAATTTTGACCGGATCAGAGTTTCTTCTTGGAAAATACTTTCTGTCAGGGCTGGTATCATTGTTTCCATTTTTGCATTTTCCAAAATGCCCTTCTTTGTCATGAGTTTTACATGATCAGGACTTTCTTCGTACACTTTGTCTGATGAGTATTCTTCATCAGAGAATTCCTCGTTATCAGAACTTAATTCCTCTATTGGTAGTTTTTCAGATACTTTATTAAAATTCTGTGAATTCGGTTTATACGAACTACATCCAGGGATAGCAGTGATATCTGGTGCCATTTTGGCTGATTTTATGGAATTATCAATTTTCCTTTGAAATCTGGGATTAGAATGTGAAACACTAGGGTGACGAACGGGGAATTTGGTGGACTTTTCTGGACATCTTTGCATTGGATTTTCTCCAGTTCTAAGGTAAGGGAATTTATCCATGGTCCTCAAGTAATTCAGATGCCCCGTGCTAGAAGTTCTAGAATTTGTCATAGATCCAGGTGCTTTCCTATCAGGATGCAACATGCTGAAATCAATGCCAT
This sequence comes from Megaphyllum sjaelandicum, assembly GCA_034698745.1. NCBI lineage: Eukaryota > Metazoa > Arthropoda > Diplopoda > Julida > Julidae > Megaphyllum > Megaphyllum sjaelandicum. The sequence goes on along the minus strand of JAQGBX010000240.1, from coordinate 9,316 downwards.
CAAGGCCTCTCATCATTGGTGAAGAAGTTCGATAAGGCGTTGACGTTAAAGGTCCAACATGTACCTACATTTTAAATTTTAAATACAAGGAATAATTCTTCAGTTAATGATCGAAGTCTTTGAAAAAATTCCTTTTGTTTTGATAATTAATCGTTTTCATATGCCCATATTTTTTATTACTTTTCTGTATTTATTATACCAGTAAGAATGTCTACATGCATTCATAAACATGTATGTGCATGTTCCTCCATACCTGTCTCTCCTTTCTTGGAATGGGAGGTTTGGAATTTCGCGCAGCTTCTTGAACTTCCTCGCGGCCTTCTTCCTGAAAAAAATATCTCTACTAAGTTCATTCTGAACACTGCAATGTGTAGATTTATGCATAATGCATGTGAACATTAACATTTTATTAACCCTTAGTAGTTTAAGACGTTCCGTTTTCAAACTGGATTCTTTCACTTTTTCTTCCAAGTCGTTCAGCTGCTGTAGCAGTGCTGCGTTGCGTTGCGAACTTAGTTGTATTTGTCTAGTACGCATCTGCTCAAAATATTCGTGGGCTTTCTGCGAGCTGGACGCCATCCTTAATACCAATCACGAATTAAGCCGGGCTTGAGTAATAATGCATAAACATGGTTTCAAAGAGCGCAAATAACACTTTTTCAATATTTACAGCAGCAATTTGACAGAAACAAAATGGTTTGAACTAAACATTTTGAAAAATAATTTTTTTTTATTTCATGTTCATACTGTATATGTAAAGAATTTTCTGCTTAGATTTAAAAAGGCATCAGAAATACTTTACTCGAAGGACAGTAGCAGTCAAAGGTTTTAAAATAAAATATTCTCAATAACCAAATGAGTTTGGTTCTCCATATATGCTATCTGAATATCCCATTTTGACCCCGTTCAAGTAATAAATCGGAGAAATTAAGCCACTTCAGTGAAAGTGGTAGGGTAAAAATTTAAAAGACAAACTGCAATTATATTTTCCATTTCAAAATAAATTACAAAATTTATATATTGTGACCCATCTTTTAGTGCAATCACAGCAGCACACCTGAGAGGCATTGATTCGTCCAACTTTTCAAATACTGTATATCTGTTGGAATCGTCTCCCAACTGCACGCCCAAGAACATTCCTGATGTGTTCGATTTGGTTTAAATTTGGATTTTGACTGGACCAATACAAAGTTTTAATTTTTCTAACCATAAACCATTCTCCAGCTATAAAATTGGAACACATCAAACGTTGACCAAACCTTCGTTCCAATTTTATAGCTGGAGAATGCATCCCAGACCATCTGTGATCCTCTCCCATGTTTTAACAGTTGCGATTTGGTACTTGCTTGGTCTAAATTGGATATTCAGATAACATATACTGTATGGAGGGGCATTTTTGTTCATTTGATTTTTGGGCTTTAAAACTTCTTTTTGCCAGCAAGAAAAGGTTATGGAGTGTAGTTTGATTGGCCCAAAGCGTTTGATCGCTACTGTAAACGCTATGCAATGCAAGTATGATGATATGTTTCATTAAAATAAATTTCAACATTTTGAATCTTTCCAAATTTTTTTTTACTATCAAAATTAAGTGTTAATTGAAAAAAAAGTAAGGATAATCTTCGGATACAATTATAAATCTACACTGCCACAGAAATAATTTGGATAATTTTACTGTCGATAAGATGAAATAATAACTTTAAGATAACTTAAAAGATCTCAACGTTTTGCTAAAATAGATGCAAAGAATACAAGAAATATAGTTCAAATGTTATTTGAACAAAACATATTTTGAAACGAAACACTTGCTGGTAAAGAAATTTAATAACACTGCAATCTTTAAGTGTTGAGCTTCTCCATTTATGTTTCAAGACCAAAGCACGACCTTTGCATGCTTAATCATTCTTATTTAAAACTCTTGACTATCAATATAATGGAAATTCATACAATAACCGTCATCTCGATGTACCGAGTGGACTCCATATGCCCGCTCAGTTCCTGGTTATTTTAAATAACTTTAAAAATTTTCATTTCATAATATTAGGTATTATAACTAATAGGCCTACCAAAAAAACTATATACACTGTAAATATTTCACTCGTCTGCAAAATCTTTTTTTCCGTTTTTATCGGTACGCAGGTGTAAAAGGTTGGAAACCACTAATCGATATGATATCCGTAAGAAACTTCGAAATTTATTGGATTACTCACTTTGACTGTTTGCTCAGATCCTGTATGTCTGTAACACTGGAGGCATTTTTTCAATTCTGTTGAAAAAATTAATAAGGAAAGAAAGGCCGTTAGGTTAGTACAATTTCCAAAATGTCAACATTTATGTATCTCGTTTAATGGCAAATGGTGACTTAATAATAGTTCGGCACTGTTAGAAACTGCTATGAGAGAAGTTGTCATGGAGTGGTGTGTGTGCAAGGCATGCGCAGACAAGCACTCAAGAATAGTGACAGGCATGATGAGTTGAGTAGCTTGGTAGAAGTGTCCACATCTACTTAGAATTTTTAAGTCCAGCTTATCGGAATAATATTGTTGGAATAACGCTGATAAACAAAACCATCAACAGGTTCCACACACATACACAGCTTTGCAGTATGGCACAAGGTTTTAACAAACAGGTTATTTATTAAGCTTATATAAATGCGCGGCACTACACGTTATCTCAACTTGTGGTTTCCTTCATTTCAATTTGAAACATGGCAGACTGAATGTCATTTATGGCTTGGATGCGCCCACGATTGCTCAGACGTCGCAAACGGGATGCCAGATACAGGCAATAGTGATGCATTTCGTCAGCCTCTCGAGGCCGCTTTTCAGCCGTCTCAGTTGTCGTGGTGGCGCTTTTTGAGGTTGTAGCGGTACTATTTGTTGCTGCTGCTGTGGTTGTGGTGCCCACTTCAGCAGGCTTTCTTCTGAAAGCGAGACAAAGTATTTATTTGGTACTGAAAACTAAATGACCGACAGGCCTCACCCCTGTGCAAGCTTACTTTCGGATGCCCGAAGAGGTAGCACACGTTGCAGACAATGGTGGCTGGGGGGTTGGTGGCACAGCCATGTCGGCCAAGTGGTGTTCCTGCCACTTAATCATACTGTCCCTATGAGGTAGAAAAGGCAATTCTTGAACATTTTGTATAAAAATTAGCACAAAGCACTAGCAATGCATACATGGATCAACCAATCTAGGTATAATTGTGCCCTCAAGGGTCAACTTTGATCAAGAAAATGTGATATCGGTCTCACTACAGTATTTCTTAGATTACTGTAGCAGCATTTAGCAAGCACAATTTCTAGCTTGTATTTGAATATGTGTATTGAGTTTTAAGTTCTGGGATGTATACTACACCATAGGTTGAATTGATTAAGAGTATTGTAGGGTATATCTTGCAAATGCAGATTTTATTGTAACATTATCTTACAGCATTCCTTCTGCAATTGCATTATATGGAGATTCGACCACGGTAGCTTGCAGGCTGGGGGCAGGTGTACTGGAAAAATATACCACTTGCATTACAACACACGAAATATATATGAATACCAACAAGTTAAGATACTATTGATAGTTCAGACTAAATATTAAAATTTATCGGTTCGTTTGTTTGTCTTTTAATATTTGGATGTACCGTTTTTTGTGACAACTAAGGTGTAGTAGATCTTCCTGAAAATTATTTGACAAGAAGAACAAACCATGCACATTTACATCGTCAGAACAATGAAAGGGTGTATGAAATTTTTTAATGGCGCGTTAATTTGTGTAAAGAAATGCAAAGAAAACAATCGATTCAATAAATTTTGGTTTGGATCTAAGGGCAGCAACAAACCAGGTGCAACAGGTTTATATGGCAGGCCCGAATTGTCTAAATTTTGTCCGCCTTAAAGTACATGATTAGTTCTTGCTTGCGACTTAATATAGGCTACCGTAGGTTTATTCAAAACGACGATTTCAAACAATACTATCTATAGATTTATTTATAAGATTAGAATGAGTTTCAACATTTCCATAACTTTTATAGAGGGTTGCAAAAACTTATTTAACGTTAAAGAGTTGTGTATACTAACATTGTTACAGTATCATATATGTTACACAGGATTCCATCTAAGATGTCGTAAAAGGCCCATTTGGCTTTGGGCACAGACCCGTTGCTAAGACCCGATTGGCTCACCACCAGGCCATCCATATACATTTTCTTTTTTAGTCGAACATATTTATCTTTGAGGTTACGCCATTTCTTCTGAGCTTGAACAGCTGGAAGCCACACAAATTAAATGTTACATAGACTGTCACCAGATTTTGAGTATTAGGTGTGATTGCTAATTTCTTAGGGAAAGTGGATTAAAATTCAACATGATATATGCAAAAGAGGTTGACAGATCATAGCACGAGATGCCTTTACTGCCTACCTGTTATCCCATGTTCATCAGCTATGAGAGCCCAGCGTTCATCTTTGAGGGTGGCATCCTTGAATTCTGGCTGACTTTTATCATATAAATAGGGGTGTGGGCGGACTGACTCAATAAATGCGGTGATGTTGGAGACCATGGTGGCCCTCGGAAGAGCTGGGGTACATGGAGAATCCTTTTTTGGGAGCATTGCACTGCACCTGCAAATTCAGGCTTGGGTTGGTTTATCCTCATAACATCGTCAGCTAATTGAAATCCTGCCCAAAACCCCGTGTGCAGTAAAAAAAAGGAAGGTGTGGTTGGCTGTACCACAGCAGTCTTTTTAGAAGTAAGATATACCTAGAAAGGTTGAGGAAATCTTAGTCAACATGGCCAACCAAATGCAAAATTTTCCATAAACAGTTACAGTAAGTCTTGAATATCTCTAAGTATCCATATTTGACAGAAGCTGTACTCGGCTGGCTCAAAGGTCACCCGCAAGTTTTCCTACCATTTCTATACCTTGCAACAATGTGTGTATGTGTGTGAAAACCAGTATGGCGCTGAAATCTAAATTTAATTCTGAAATATCATTAGAACTTATGCAATTCAAGTTCAGCAAATGCAAATAAAGACTGATGTCTTTGTTAACATCATCAATCATGGGCGGAACGCCTGTTGGATGTCTGTCATCGTTATATGGAGAAAATTTCAAAAAGATGTGGACATTTATCATGAAAAATCTATCTACCAAGGGGAGGTGAATCGCCCCTAAATTGCCCAGTTGTGTTTTATGCTCATTTGTTCATTCTATAGTTATAATAAACACTATAGAATAAACCAAACATTATTTGTAACATTTTTGCCATGTAACTGCAGGAACTGGCTTTGCCTAGTTCTTGCTCATAATAATAATAATGTTTTGACGTACTGTACGTGGCTCAAACTACGAATATGTGTGGATAATTATTCATTCACAATTCGCAAATGTGCTAGCTACTGTATGTCATGTGAAAGAAAACCACACCATGCTCTTACGACTAGTATCTTCCACATTCAATGAAAAACATTAATTGTTATACATATACATGTATAAAAGTGCAGATATTGCAAGTTTACGATATAGGATCATTATAAAGTAGGGTGGATACTTTTTAAGTTGCATGTACATGTATAGCCTACCTATTGCTATTTTTTTCTGGAAAAAAGTATATGGATTTTAAAAGAATCGAAAACACACTTTAAATTATCATTTACTTGAACAAATATTTCAGCACTAGTTTTTGCTTATATGTCCTTCAGTGTGATTCATAATTGTTTTGATTGATTTCAGTTAACTGCATGACAAGCAACTTTGTTATTCAGAAACATACTATTCAGATAAGATAATTTTATTTTGTTGATTAATTTTGGATTCCTTGTTTCATAACCTTCACAAAGCTAGTCCAACGACTTGACCCTGACCATGCAGCCGACATAGCCTACTGTAACCAAGATAGAATTAAATTATTATAAATGTAAGGGACGTGAAATGTGACGTAACTTTAGTTAGGGGATGAGTTAAGAGAGGTACTACATGTACTGTATATACAGGAGAAACAATCTTAAATTCTATATTATCATCAAGGCCCTCTTTGTTTAGGCAAACACTAATAACACAAAAAGCACCCAGCAACATGTATTCCAGGTAGTCAGGGAAGGCCTTTCTATAGAGCGTTTTAAGATTGCAGACAACATTTGGTGCTTTCAGGGGCGAAGGACAATAGGCGAGATTAAGCCTAGCTTTACCTTCGCAAAAACAATGTTCGTGCGCAATAGGAACTTCAAATTAGATGTGATATGCTAAAAATTATAACCGGAGGGTTTCTTAACTGTCCTTATTTTGAGACCAACCTCAGAAAGTCCGCCTTTTTTCGTCAATTGGAAGCATTTTTGGCCGTACTGCGTTTATCCTATCACGACGTCCTTTCATGGTTTACTTTCATCATACACTGTACACAGTGCATCATAATATTGATCATGACTTGCCGATTGGTTGACAAATTTAGACTAAAGAAGAGGCTCCGGAAGCTCAAATGGTCGTTTTTGGGCGTGTTGTACCTTTAAAAGAGGGACTTTGCATGTAATAAATAAATTTTATATCTATTATAAAATATCATAGACTTATAAAGAAAAAATGCACGGAAAAAAAATAATTTAAATATATTACACACTTAATAACAAACTTTTTTTTTTCGTTGAAATAAGTAAAACAAAATGAAATGATATTCGGGTAATTTTCCCCTCATTCAGAAAAAAAGGTTTGAATTTAATTAATAATATTAAATATTTTCTGTCGAGAAATGAAATTTACAAAATTTATAAAGTTGTATTCGGTTTTATACCTACGGTATAATTTATTATTCGATTATTTAATTGTTTAATGAGCTGAAATCTAATTACTTATCATAAATCCAGAAAAATATGAAAAACTGTCAAGTTCAAAATAAATAATCCTTATACAGTGTAAATTAAAATGTACAACTGAAAGTATAATAAACAAAATTTCATTGAAATTGTTGGATGTTTATAACATTTTTTCGAGTGACAAATTCTGTGGCGACTGAGACATGTCATCATGCCTCGATTCCAACGTTCAAGTTGATGTACATGTACTTCATGAACTTTTTTTTTTGTTTTCACAGTTCCAACAACACACTGAAAAAAGAAAAGAAGTTTGCCCTGATCCCATGATTTATTTGTTACGTAACTCATGAACGACCCAGAAGGCACTTATTCCGTAACTTTATGAGCGATCTGGATGAGGTGGCCGACAGCTAGCGCCACGCCACGGAGAAGATTAGCAATTTACCGGGTAAAGTGTCGAAAATAAGTTGTCGTCGTCCGAGTGCGGCTCGTTTGAAAGACTAAGAAATGTTCTTCCACGTAAGTTGATTAATAACATCTTGAATTTAAATTTACATTTTCACCGTGACTTATTATAACCTGAGGTGACAGAGCTTATTTTCACTGAGTGACCGAATTTCCTCATGATAACTTCGATGTCGCCATGTAGGCTTAGCAACTTGCGTATGCTATCATAACATGAAATCACGTGTAGTACAGCATTGCAAGGCGTTCTTTCATAGAGTAAGCACGTACGATCGGATTAGTTAGTATTCGTTTCTATAAAAATGACATTCAATTTCAAGGACGCATGCCATTTCCGTAAAAAAAATTTCCGTAAAAATTTCCGTCCAAAACCGCCATTTTTCAAAGTTTGCATGTGCTGATTGCGTGTTCGGTTCATGTGTCGGCTGCTGGTTGTTCTACTTTTACATTTAGGTGGTGATATGTGGTTGTCCTCGGTTGCTTTCAGCACTGTGCTTTCAGACACTGGCCAGCCAAAAGCCCGCGAATAGTCTGTAGCATGGATTCTGGTTTCACACCTTCCTCCTTTTTTTGTTACACCATGAGTCCAGGGTGGCCACAGGTCAGGGAAGTCAGGGGGAAAAAGTGATCATGGAAATGTCAGGGAAATTTTCCCAAATAAAAGCCAAATTCTATCACTGCACTCAGTCTATCAGCTGCATCCCCAATCCTCTTCAGCTAGACTTGTAACAAAATCTAGTGTGTTGCCAAGCTTCTCATTGCAATTGTTATTTTATTTCTCAATATGACAAAAAAATTTATATGCATTAACGAGTAAGTTTTGGATTTTAGTCCGGGATATTGAAAATGAAAATGTTGTGGCTACCCTGAGATTGATGTAGTTCTGAATTTATTAACCTGAAATGATATACATGTAGATTATAATAATCGTGTAAGGAAATTAGGAATATAGTCTGAAAAGTAGTGTTACAACTGCATTGGTAAAGTTTTACAATTAATTGCCACGAACTCGTTATTATTTTTGCCGTTATGATATCTTGTCTTTTTTTGCAGATACATCTTGAACATGAAATATTACTCCACCCTCGCTACTTCGGTCCACAACTATTGGAAACCGTGAGACAAAAACTTTACACTGAAGTTGAAGGCACTTGTACAGGAAAGTAAGTCAACCACTATGTTCAATCACATTTTTATATGACCAGTTGAGGAAGCAACGAGACGATTTTAGCAACCATGCAAAACTAATAACATCTTTCGGATAATTATTCCGTCAATTTCTATGGTTTGGAATTTTAACCAGAGTTGCTTGCATCCTACTTACCAGTATGAGAAAATAATGATCACATTTTATTAAATGAGTTGTTCATTTTTTCTCCTGTTCAGTAGGCCTATTTATTATATAGCTCAAACATAGAAGTTCAGACTGAGTCTTCTCAGTAGAATAATTTCCAGTAGATACTGAGTATTTTTAACAAAGGATTGGTATAGTGATGGGGAAATATTGACATATAATGTGGAAAAAAACTATTGACTGTGTTTGTCTGAGAAAGTAAATTGCTCATCCTCACTTTCAGGAGATGCTAAATTAGGAAATTGAAGTGAAACATGGTATAATTGTGCTTTCATACAGTACATGCATATTGCATCCCAGATTTAGAAGTGACACAACTCTGGGTTAAGTGGGTTTATTTCCTAACTCGAGCGAAAATAGCCATGTATTCAATAAAAACGACACATTAACCAGCCATAGTGTCGGTTAAGGGGGTCTCCTATCGCACCGAATTCCACCTACCCACCCCCAATTTGGTCGTTCCGAAAATCGACTTACATACCTGTTTTTTTTTAAATGGAACTTTAGGCCATCTCCACGGAAAATAAACGAAACAAAGAAATTCAAATTGTACTAACCTTGGCGACTCATTCCCTGTCACGGTTGGGTATACGTTTAAGTGCTGATTACTCCGTTAATTTTAAAAAAATTAATATTTTTGAATAATCAAGCTCCGCTAGAAGGCGCGCCCTGTCTAGCGCGCGATCTTGGAATCGAAGATTTTGCC